>CM071962.1:7572500-7600000 GCA_036784905.1 Acrossocheilus fasciatus | reverse complement strand
CCAATATCACAGGCTAACTTTTTTATCCTTAAAATAATAATTTTAGAGAGGCTGCATTTTACATTTTAAATAAAAAATAAATTGTATTTAATTTAAATATATTTACAAAAACATGATAAATCAAATATTAATCATGAAAATTATGAATTTATTTTTATTTTTTTAAATAGTCCATTAATTTCTTAAGATTATATTAATAGTCATAAAAATACTTTAAAATGTATTTAAGTATAAAGGAGGCAAAATCATTTAACTGCCTTAAAACACTCCCTCCACGGGAAGCTCACTAAGTTTGGGAAAATAACATTTCTCCCTTGATGTTTTAGTACAGGTTAAAAAAAAAAAAAAAAAAAAAAAAAGGTAAAAGTGCCTATTTTTCTGTCTTTTTTTCTTCGGAAACTCTGGGTCACAGAGTACAAAGAAAAAAGACAAAAGTGGCAAATGAAAGTAAGGGTGGTGAAAATGTGAGGAAACATGCTGGGAAACAGCTAGAAAACTCTTTTACGGTACGCATGGACATTCTCTGAGATGTCAAAATAAACGATCAAGTCAAGAAAAAGGGGGCAAATTCTTTTCAAAGACCACCATGTTTTGGTCTTTTATTCAGGTTATGAGGTTTTTACAGAGAACAGAAAAAAACATCCCCGAGTGTTTTGTTCCAGCGAATAAAGCACAGTAAGACAGAACGAGAAATTACTTTTCCAAGTACGTATAACAAAAAGAGTTACGCCACAGGTCACCAATTTGAGCTGTTGAGTCAGAAAATGAAAGTGTCTAAGCCTAGCTACTTGTAAAATAATAACAACATTAAAAACCAAAATGACATTTGATTTGGACTACAAGCCAAATACGCATCATTTGGTTTGTTTATGCAAATTAAAGTGCTTTTAAAGTCAAAATGAAAATTTACTTTCTATAAAGGATTCTTCAAAGCAATCATGTATTCTCGCACAAAGTCACTTTATGGAAGATATATGACTTGTGGACACCGTTTCATGCTTATTTCTGGTTTCTAGCTTAGTCCTGCTCATCTAATTATCAGCAAAATGTAAAACTGGGCTGAGCGTATTAAATTTAATCATGTCTTTGAAAACAGAGACACTAACATACTTTATTGAGCAGTACAGATGCTACAAACTGCAGAATTATCACTCAAAACAGCCAGTCTGTCTTCCCTCTAGTTCTTTGGCGAAATAAAACCCTTTCTATCATGTTAACAAGGACTTTACTCTGTAAAATCAGAGTTTTTAAAAGCATTTGCCAGAGTTACATTCATTTACAGCTCAAGATGGTCTGCCGTTCTGTTCCTGGATGGCGTATTTGTGAGACAGCACAACGTTATCGTAATCAAAGTTCTCATCCAGATGGAAAGCAACAACCTCCTCGCTTTCATCCTAGAATGACAAAAAAAGTTAATGATGGATTTTACAGAGTCTCTGTGAAATGCAACAGAAAAGTGCATCTCAGTCCCTGAGTTACTTCCCAAGCTTGACTGCTCTCAGAGAGACACATTGGTGTGTGTGTGTGTGTGTGTGTGTGTGTGTGTGTGTGTGTGTGTGTGTGTGTGTGTGTGTGTGTGTGTGTGTGTACCTGGTTCTCGGCTGCACTGGGAGTGTGTGTCCTCTGGTCTGTGAAAGCAGAGGAGATCTCCAGCAGTGTGTGGTGACAGAGAGATGAAGAGGAGACAGCTATCAGATCTTCTTCAATCTCACCTGGCAGCGTACATGTGCCTGACAACACACAACAACATTCATTTACAAACGGTTTCTTCTTTTACAGTGAATGTGTATAAATAATCTTATCTCTGACACTCTCCTCATTATCTTTGGTAGCGTTTATGTATTCATCTGTTGATTTGGTATTATACTGTTCTAACGTTTATTTAAATCTGTTCATTTTTTTTCATCTCTACATTTCATATGCACGGTTTTACTGTGTTGATGCATGTTTTATAAACTGTAAACAACTATGATTGTTATTTGTGATCAATTTTAGGTTGCCATCTTAAAGTCTGACAAGAGGCAACAGATGAAAATTAGTCTATTTGGCTAACTCTAGCTTATTTACAGTACTTGACTGTTGATTAATGAGCACTGTCTCTTTTAAATAAAAATTCTGTCATTACTGACTCGCTCTCTTGTTGTCCGAAACTCTTTCTTTATTCCCATGGAACACAAAAGAAGATATGATTTGAAGAATGTCCGTGTTACTATATAATGAAAGTGGATGATTGTCCAGCTCCAATTATAACAAAAAATATGATTTTAGACAATATTCTGTCTTCTGAAGCCATTCAATAATTTTGTTTGTGAGAAAAAGAAAATTCTACACTGTAAAAAAAAATTCTGTAAAATTTACGGTAAAAAAACGGCAGCTGTGGTTGCCGGAATTCTACCATAAAATATACGGTAGCAACATTTTAGGTTTTACGGTTTTGACAAATTTACAGTTAAATACCGTAATTTCATTAACTGATATAATGTTAATATACCAACCTACTGAAGTACTGAACTCTGTTTTGTACCTTTGAAATACACTGATAACCACCAAATGCAGAAGGTGATGAGAAAGTCACATGATGAACCAAAGCCCATCACAAGCAGCTTTTAAATAACAACATATATAGAAGGTGCACAGTGTCATTCACACAAGCACTAAACACCATCATGGTGAGACTCATTAAACTGAAATAGGCAATAAACATTAATTTAACAACATTAGATGTAACATACACCCCTAATAATCATAACTCATAAGAAAAAAACTAAGAAGAAACCTAATTATTTCAAAGAAACATCAAATTCAAACAAAATTTGAAATGCAACGCAGGGAATTCTGGGAATGTCAATTTACATTTTTTTCCCCTGTAAATTTTACATTTTTCACTTCCAAAAGCGGTATTTCACTGTAAAATTGTCTGAAATGTCTATTACAGTTTTTCACCAAATATTAGGGGAACTTATCGTTAACCATTTAACAGGTTTTTACCGTAGCTTTTTCACAGTTTTTTACCTTTAAAATCACGGTCATTTTTTACAGTGTAGTTAGTTTTTGTTACAAGTTGTAAAGTGAAAAATTTGCAAAAATACATAAACCCTGAGATTTTTTTTTTTTTTTTTTTTTGCAAATGTCCCTAGATTGGAAGGAGTTCATATGTTGTGTATATTTGAAAGCCTAATTTTGGGAGCTTAGAGCCTTCTGGAAAAGAGCAACTTGGACATTTAGCAAAACATCTGTTGCGTTCTACAGAGAAATAAAGTTAAAAACAACATCAAAAGTACATTTTGAGTAAACTTACACTTTATGTCATAAAGGAAGGACTGATGTGCTAATAAGCTGTTTACATCCTGTCTCTCAGTGGATTTTTGCAGTAGTTTATGTGTATGTGAGAGAAAGACATCGGGCCTGGCAAGAGCTCAGCTGATGCTGATCTTAATTAAACAGCTAATTACTGGCACAGTGAAAGTCATAGTCTCAGTCTGCTGGGTGAGGACCAGGCATCTGAGGGTGTAGTGTGCATTTCTGCATGTTTGTTTGAGTGTATGCAAACACTATATGTGTATGTGTGTGTGTGTGAGAGAGAGAGAGAGAGAGAAGAATCCCCACACACCCATGGCCCTCAGAACAAGGTGGTCTCAAAAACAAGACCATTAACCAGCTCACTAAAGAAACACAGGAAGAAGCTTCACGCCACTAATGAATCTGAAGGCTGATGCTGTTACGCCGTGCCGTGAACCTCCCTGACCGGTGACTAGAGGCGTGTTTCATTAAAACTGTAGATAACCGGTAGCTCTTCTTGAGCTTTGATCTGCCTTGACCAAAACCGCCTTCCCCTCAACCCACTTTAAGATTCATCTGGATGCCGATTGCCAGTGTGTTGCTGAACCCTCAGGTAAAGGCAAATCTTAAAGGGATAGTTCCCTTTAATCACTCACCCTCTTGTGAAAGAAGAGAAGAAATTGTTGAATAAAGTCATGATTTTTGTTTTCTTTACGCACAAAAAGTATTCTCGTAGCTTCATAACATTACGGTTGAGCCACTGATGTCACATGGACTATTTTAACGATGTCCTTACTACCTTTCTTGGCCATGAACGTGGCAGTTGCGTTGCTGTCTATGGAAGGCCAGGAAGGTTTCGGATTTCATCAAAAATAATTTAATTTGTGTTCTGAAGATGAACAAATGTCTTACAGGTTTGGAATAACATGAGGGTGAGTAATTAAATGACAGAATTCTCATTTTTTGGGTGAACTATCTCTTTAATGGCTAAGTTACGGGCCTTGACATTCAAATTCAATGTTTCTTTATTTATTTTGCATTTTGGATTAGTTTCTTTTAGCTGTGCAATAGTTTTTGTTTCTTTATTCATAGAATAAAATGGGTTTTATTTAGTGTTAGCATAGCTTTACTTTTCATTCCTTCTAACATAACACAAAATCTTCCAGCAGTGGGTCTCTGAACAACAAACAACTGTGGATTGAACAATTAGTTTTTGAATGAATCTAATTAATGATTCACTCATTAAGCCATCTGTCTTCTTCCTGAATGAAGCAGCATCTCTGAATAATTGATACACTCAAAAGACATGACAAAACTGCCTGTCATCAAGTTTATTTACTAAATGTGACATATACAAAAAAGCAAACTGTGATTGGTTGTTTTATATGTCCTTAATGGCATCCTTCTGAATAAACAGTTCTTTTTTTGACAGAATGCATCAGTAATCAGGTTTGAGAGATTAATAACTAAACCAGACAATCCAGAATTAACTGAAATTATAAAACTGAAATACACTTATTTGTAATTACATTTAGCTTTTGTTGAAAGTGTAGCGGAAAATTTTAGTTTTTTTTTTTTTTTTTTTTTTTTTTTTTTTTTTAAATTACACCAGTTCCTGATGTAACTTTTATTTCACTATTTGAAGAAAAAAAGAGTTTTTTTGTGTTTTTTTTTACTCTTTTTTTTGTTTTGCCGTAATTTTAGTTCAATTAGCAATCTTTCAGCGCCAAGTGATTGGAAAGTTATTTGTTTATTTGTTTAGCCTTTCAGCAATAATATTAGGTGTTTTCATTAAATAAAACCCTTATTTAAAAAAAATACTGTCAGATTTTCAAAACTTATAACACCATACACCTAAAACATAAGGACACGAATGCCAACAACCATACAGCGACCTGCCAACTCACGGCAAAGGATATTTTTACCATCCCCAACAAGAAGTGGCATGATTATTCATGCTAATTAACTTCAAGGTTCAGCATGCATCTTGTTGTTATTCAGTGGATACGACTGGCATTATAAACACGCCACCTAATGACTTTTACATACACCCTTTCCTCTGAATTAACACTCTGATCACAGACAAACACACCGAAAAACACGGAAGCCCTGCTCTGAACAGTAAGCCTCTCCAATCAAAAGAGGCTTTCATTCCTCCAACTATTTTATTTATTTTTGTATTAAACTGGTCATTGGAGTTTAAATGAGCTTCTCTGGCACTGCAGAAAAGAGCGACTCATTACAAGCCTGCACAGCAAGCATTAAGCCTTGCCAAGCGAGCACTTGCCCCCGGCTCTAATGACGAGGGAGCGGTTTGGAATTTGCATGCATTGAATATGTGTAATAAATGGTAATATATTTAAATCAAGCTGTATGACAGCTCTAATTACAAAAAAGCGTGCACATGATATCTACTAAACCCTATTAAAGGTAAGGTGAGCCCATGCAATCCTTACATATGCACATGAAAAGAATATTTATGCCAGCATGCCTCGCTATTCCCATTTTAAAATACATCCATACAGGTGATGCCAACATGTCAATGCGTATTATGTGAATTTTATGTGAATTTTATATGAATTTGTGATAGATCCAATCCCATTTGAAGCTGTTGTCAAATATGAAAAAGACGACAAGAATTGATGTGCTTTACATGAAAAAAGAACTTGTAAAAATGTAAATAAAGACTCCAAATGTGCATCTAGGCCACTGTAATCTACATAAACTGTGTAAAGTATTTGAATTTGTTACGTTTTATAGAAATAAACACCTGTAGTGTCCGCATTTTCCTCTTCATCCTCCGAATCTCCCAGATAATTATCAAACTGCCAAGAGGGGGAAAAAAGATATTTTATGAACAGTTATTTTAGAATTACAATTGATTAGAATTAGGAAATTAGTGCACAACAGAAACATTGATCTAGGGGTGACCCATGTCTGAAGCATACATACAAAAACCACAACATGTTGGCCGGCGACAGCCTATGACGTCACTTCACACAAAAATCTCATTCACAACTGATTTATGCAATACAGTTAGATGTTAACATTTTGCTAATCTAACAACACTTCCCATAAAGTTTGATGTTAACATGTTTCTAAGCTATAACAACAGAATGTTTGTAGCTTAGCATACTCTTGATCTTAAAATGCATAGCACAGGTAAATATTACGTAAAATAGATTTTATTAACTTGAAATCCTGACCAACAGTTCAGTGTTAGCTTAGCATGTTCTAATTAGCTTAAAATGTCAAAACACAAAACAACTACGCAAAATAGTCCCATTTTATTAGATTGAAATCTTGAGTCTAATGTTAACACTAGCTTAGCATACTCTAATTAGCTTATAAATACATAACGCAAAATATTAAGTAAAATAGTCATTTTTTATTAGACTGAAGTCTTGATTGCAGAGTTTAATGTTAACGTCAGCTCAGTAATGTTATGTAAAATAGTCCTTTTTTATTAAATTAAAGTCTTGACTCCAATGGTTTAACATTAGCTTAGCCTACTCTAATGAGCTTAAAAATACAATAACATCATTCGTTTTTATTAGATTGAACTCAGTCGATCCAAATAATGTTGAAGTTAGCTTAGCATACTGTAATGAGCTTATAAACACAATTATTAACTAGGCTAACATGGTCTTTGTTTGGTTCTGAATGAATTAAAAGCATGTTTATAGGCATCTCAGATCAATTTTAGGCATCTCTAAAGAACTGTTTACCTTCACAGGTCTGTCTGGAACATATTTTGATGGGCCGCCCAGTCTTCCTCCAACACAACCGCCATCCAGCAGCACCTATACAAACACACAAACTCATAAACTCACCATCTCATTTCATTTAATGATGCTCTGAAATGACAGCAGCCATATGAATCGGTGTGATTACAATCAAAACAACATTATAATCAATACAGCTGTTTTTCTCTCCTGGTGGCAGGGAGCTAAATAATGCAGAGGCTTTTTTTTAGCATTGACTAGTCTGGGATGTTAGCTGATGTGCTTTGCGTTATTGACAGTAACCGGTGCTGTGGCTCGCCAGAGCCCCACTGAGATCAATACACAAGCCAGGCGGGAGTCTTAAGCACCGTTCACACAGACAGACAGATAAGCAAAACACACATCGCAATGAAGCCATCCAATGCACTGAGAGGAGAATTCCAAAAGTCTTGAGGAAGAGACACATCAAAAAGGCAGAACATACAGAAAAATTGAGAATATTAGTATTAAGTAATTTAGTATTTTGAGTGGTGCTAAGGGTTTCCATGCCATTTTCAGTGTGTGGATGCATTCTGAAGAAAGTGGTGCTTTCATATAACAAAAGTTGCAACCACAAAGCTAGGATGTTGTTGCCAGAGCTTTGCTATATGTTTCATGGTTCAACCTTTGGGTTACAAGTCTGACTCTCTAACCATTAGACCATGACTGCCCCAAGTTTTTTTCAACAGTGGGATTACCGAGTCAGAGATTGCAGATTCCACCTGACCTAAAAATTCTTGGCATGCATCGAAAAAGCTCTGTGACAAAAGGCATTTTAAAGCACGTATAAACCAACTCAACAACAAAGGCTCATCGCCTTCCATTATCAGTTGCGCTAGTTTCTGTTGTGGGTCCTCAATCTGGCAACCCACGTGTGCATTGAGTCTGAGGAGGAGAGGGTGGGAGAAATGACTCTCTCAGATATAGCTGTCAATATTACATACTGCACCATTAACTCTACAAAAAATAAAAAATTTTTAAAAAACTCCACTTTAACTAGATTATACATGTTTGCCAGAGCATGTGGTTGCTAATAGCTTTGGGTGAATTTCTAACTGGTTGTTATGTTTGATACGTGGCTGTTTGGCCATTGCATTCAGAAGAATAGTTGAGTTGCACTTAACCACACAAATATCATCATAAATAAGGTGGTTATGCATTGTTTCCAGAGTGCTACTAAATGATTGCAATAAGGTTGCAAGTCAATTTTAATGTTTTTATGTGGTTGCTACAGTTGACGCTAGGCCATTGCTAAGACAATGTGAGCGTTACTAACAAAATCTCTCACTCTGATGCTAGGTTGCAATGATTGTCTGAGTGAATTTTAGCCTGTTGTGGTTGCTAGAACATTCTTACATAGATACCTACTGGACCAAATCTCCATAATATTCTAGTCCCTTTGTATGTCTTGGGTTTATGTAAATCTATGAGATTTTTTCCCCCGCCTATTTTCACAAATGGTGTCTACCCCTAATCCTGAGTATAAGCAATAATGATGTTAGCCTTGGGAAACACCACTAAAAAGGCAAGACTAAGAAGATGAAAAGAGCCAATTATACATAAGAGGGACCTGTGTGACTGTGTGTGTGTGTGTGTGTGTGTGTGTAATAAACAGAGCAATGGCTAATGCAGAAGACTTTAACTTTGACTGAAGGGGAGTGAAGGACAGGTCTGTCTGAACCTCTCCCAGTAAAGACTGTCCGTTCGAGCGGTTCAGATCTATAAGGTGCTGACCTCTTCCTGATCAGCAGTCGGTGAGCAGCGACTCGCCTGTCCCATCCTTCGGTATACGCTCCCCTCCATCTCTGTCACTTCATCCTCTCTTTGTCGCTCTCGGCTGCTGTCCATCTCTCTCTGGGATGAGTCTCCATGTCCTCTAGGAGCAGTCAATCGCAGATCCCTCACATTCTCTGCAAAGGGATACGACAGGAAAGACCACAGGCGAAGTATCACGGACATATCAGAGAAAAGAAGATGTATGTGGTATTCAGTATTCTCACCTGGGGTCAAGTACGTGAAGGTGGACAGGAATTGCTCATATGTTTGCTCCGGGGAGTTGCAGAACTGCTCCAGAGCTTCAGTTATGGCTTGGTCATGGTCGTCCACAACTGAACCGTTAACTAAACCTGGCATCCTGTCAAACCTATCCACATTCAGAAAGAAAGAGATACAGAAAGAAACAGAGTGAGAGATTTGCCTGGTTCATTGAACATTACACTATTAAGTGTACTTCGGTTTTTACGCATACACGAGGGTTTGTGTACAGTGCACAACATAAATTTTGTCATAGTATGCAGGTACTGCACACACACACCACCTGATTTTTGTAACTTGCACATGCAGGTCACATATGCGCATTGAATTTCTCTTGCATTAATCATTTGTTCCACAAGGTGGCAACACTGGCCCGGACCAAAACTTTAAAAAAAATTTAACAACAGCAACAAAATAGCAGAGACTGCAACAACAATAGATGGCTGCATTGATAAGTTCTTGTGTGAGCCCTTACGAAAACTAACCATGGTTTTACTACAAATAAAACCAAAAAAAAACATGGTTGCTATAGCTAAACCATGGTAACCACGAATTAACCAAGGCTTTGCTACACTAACCATAGTTTAACCATGGTATGTGTAGTAAAACTGTGGTTATACAAATAGTAATCAATACGCCAAAAACAAACAAACATGGTTACCACACTTTTACTACAATAAAACCATTGTTAATTTTCCTAAGGGAGGTGTTTATGAGACAGCTGCAACTTTAGTTTAAAAGAATACAAAGTCATTTTTATTAGTCATCATAACTTCTGGAGCAAAATAGACCAGACACTGGACAAAGATGAAGCTTTCTAGAGCGCGTGCGTTTGAGCACACTATCAAATGGAGTAGACACTTAGAGGCTACGCTGCACGTGTTCGCTTGCGTACGCATACGAAAATGAAGTATGCTTTGGGCTTTACTGTCTACATAAAGCAAATTTTGTTTAAAAGTGATATTTGCGTGCACTATGCAAACCCAGAGAGCTTGAACCAGACAAAACAAAGATGAAGTACTGGTATAAAAAACCTAAAAAAAAAAGATGAAGAGGTCCTGCTAGGCTACACTTTTTTACAGGTCACTTATCATATAATGCGATATGCGTTATAGCTGCATTAGCCCTGATTGGAATGAAATTATCATTTTGAAGTTCAGCTTAATTACAATCAATGACGGCTGGGAAGGGGGGCGGGCAGTGATTGCCGTGACATTAAAATATAATGAAGAATGGCATGATGATCGTCTGAAACTCCGAGCTGTCGCTGTGTCATTCATCACGAACACGCCCTAGGGAGAGCCGTCTTCAGGTGGCACAACATTAGCGGGGACAGAAACAGGTGCTACACTAGAGTTTAATTACCCTCCGCTATCAATAATACAGCGCAAATCCTTGCATGGCTTCAGGCCTCAGCTGTACTGCTGGCCCACCTCTTCCTTCTCTCTTGGAATACTATACTACTACTATTCCTGCAGTATGTACTATATAGACTGTGTACAGTATGCACATTTTCTATAAGTACAAAACAACCAGATTTGCCCTTTGACTTCCTGTGCCATCTGCTATTTTTAGCTGTACAAAACAGCTAGTTTTGCTGCTTGATATTGGTGTTTCTTAGCATATTATTCTAATACATTGTTTTAATTATAACCACACTGCTTTGTAGCGAAAAACTTTTATCGTTTAGCTACTGCACTTTGCGGCTAACGAATTGAAGTCTCGCACAGAAAACAGCTTGCTTCTGTGTTAAAAAAATAAGGTGAGCAATGTCAATTAGTCGTCTGAAAGTAATATCTTCGTCCGTTACAATGCAAGCATTTAAGTTTTGTTGTTTGTTGCGTTTCAGTCTCCCTCTCCATTTCCTCGCGTCTGTTTCATTGTAACAGAGCTGGCAAACATCTGCATTCATTCGCCGCCACCGTATGCAAATCCATTTCAGGACTCAACAGGTTTATTTTACTTTGTCTGTAAGTGTGAACACCGGCATATAAGTGCGCTTGAGCGGGAGAATAAAGCTCTCCAGTGCGCTTGGAAACACCGGAGGAATTCTTTATTTTGTGTTGCGCCTCAGGGGAGTCGCTGAGCCTCCTCTTCATGGCCCTGCTCTTCAGACACAGGTGCTCCGCTGTTTGTGTTTTTCACTGTTCTTCCAGGCACTCGTGGTTACGCGTCTTTGTTTTGCACTCTCACACACACATCTTTTGGCCTCCAAAACAAACACACAACTGCACAAGGGCTCGCGCACAGCCCCCCAAAACACAAAAACATTATGCTAATGAGGCAGGCACAGCTGTTCTCTTCTTCTCCCTCTCTCTCTTTCTTTCTTTCAACAAGAGTCGCCTAATTTCTCCCGTTCCTTTAAAGAGCCGCCAAGCAGAAACAGTTAATGCAAATATAAGCCTGCGGGAAATAAGGAGTATTTTTACAAATCCGAGCTACCCCTTCCTGCCAAAATTTGATGTGTGACTCACGCATTTGGTATTCGGTGTAATGAGAGTGAATCATTCTGCTCCTCACCGAACCTGACGCCACAGACCACACAGATACACAGAGGAGACTATTTTAACAGCACATTACACATTACATACAGACGTGCTACACTGTCACTGGTGCATTATGAAGAGTGTGATTATGGTGTCGAATGCAGGTCATAATAAAAAAAGAAAAAAAATATGTGGGACTGCACCGTGGCCTAATCAGACCAATGTGAAAAATATGTGCAATGTAAAACATTTAAAGACATATTTTGATATTTAGTTATTTTAGTTATGTGAGTTTTAACTAAAGCCTGGAATACATTACACGACTTTTAAAATCTGAACAGATTTTTAAAACACTAGGCATCATACACTTACCGACTTTGTAAATAGTGACAAAGGAAAACTGGGCATCATACACTACGCGACTGAAGATCATACACTACCAGACTTTAAAGTTGTTCCGTTCACAACGAACTCACGCAGAAACGTGTGCCTTGTTGCTAGGAGACGCATGACAAATGAAAACATAGGTGTTCTAAAATCGGCTGAAAATATCAAACATGTTTGATATCCTCCGACTGGATAGAATCAAAGTCTGAAGCTAAAAAATCGGAGTCTGTGACCATCATACACTACGCGATTTTCTGTGGAATCTGTCAGCTGTAATCTGCAGACTGGCTCCGACTGTCCTCAACTAGCCTCAACTTGTTCAGACTGTAAAATCGGGGGAAAATTGGGGCAAAATTTGCGTAGTGTATTCCAGGCTTTAAGAAAGTCGGAGCCAGTCTGCAGATTACAGCTGACAGATTCCACAGAAAATCGCGTAGTGTATGATGGTCACAGACTTCGATTTTTTTAGCTTCAGACATTAAGCCCTTTCACACATACAGACTTTTGCGGAAAATTACCGGTAAATTGCCGTTAAGAGATCATGTGTGAACAGGACCTTTTCAAAAATACCAGCAAATTCGTTCCGGCAATTTACCGGTATGAGAAGTTGTAACATTACCAGTAAATTGCCGGAATTCTGCTGTGTGTGAACGCAGAAGGAAAATTACCGGTATGAGCACGTACGCGTTCAGAACGCAGTGACGTAAGACGTCTACTCCGGGCCAATCCAGAGCCGTTGAAATTCAAAATTCAACAGCTCTGGGCCAATCATAACATTCTGATGCAGATGACGCATTTACTCCGCGCTGTGTTTGAAGTCGTGCGATGTCTCTGGGCCAAAAGAAGTATCATGAACGTGAACATTTGGCACAAAAATGAAAACATAATAAAAACACTGATCGCGTTTACCCCTCCATGTTTACAAACACAAACACCGTGAGGCGCAGCCTTTTAGAGGTCATTTCCGTTTTATGATGTCACAGAATTTACCGGTAATTTAAAACCGATGTGTGAATGGTGCTTTACCGGTAAAATGACGGAATGCTGTTGCCTGTGTGAACAGCGCAGTTTTTAATTTACCGGTAAAGTCGTTCTGGTAATTTTACGGCAATTTACTGGTATTACTATGTGAAAGGGGCTTTTGACTCCATCCAGTCGGAGGATATCAAACATGTTTGATATTTTCAGCCGATTTTAGAACACATATGTTTTCATTTGTCATGCGTCTCCTAGCAACAAGGCGCACGTTTCTGCGTGAGTTCGTTGTGATCGGAACAACTTTAAAGTCTGGTAGTGTATGATCTTCAGTCGCGTAGTGTATGATGCCCAGTTTTCCTTTGTCACTATTTACAAAGTCGGTAAGTGTATGATGCCTAGTGTTTTAAAAATCTGTTCAGATTTTAAAAGTCGTGTAATGTATTCCAGGCTTAAAACGGTATCACGAAAAACAGGAAATAAAATCATTTTAATAAGGCCCCGTTTACACTAGTGCGTTTTCATTTTAAAACAGCGTTTTAGAATGAAAACGATCCCTGTTTACACTGCTGTTTCTGAAACGATCTCCGTTTAAACTACACAACCGAAAACGCAAGTCACATGACCATTCATATATATATTCATATAGCGGCCCATAGAAACAGTCGCTAATGAGGCACTACGTATATATATATCTATGGTCACATGGGTCGAATGGGGGATCTATCCATACATATCTATGGGCACGATAATAAGCATGATGTTATTGTTTACACAGTCGTCAAGGATACGCAGAGCGAATGTGGGCAGCCATGCCATCGTTTTCAATAGTTTCCGTTTTGGTCCGTTTACACTGAAACGCAACCCCGGAGTTTTTAAACTAAAACGGGGTCTGCAGCGTTTTCAAAAGTCGCCGTTTTCGACCTCGAAAATGCCGGAGTAGTATAAACGATAGGTGTAACTGTAGCAAAAGTTATGCGTTTTAAAACGAAAACGCAATAGTGTAAACGGGGCCTAAGTGTTTTATTGAGCACACATATGTCTGCAAGATCTGGAAAGCATCTGCTGTGTACAGACATCTGATAGACATCTTTAAGATGTCAGATTCTAAATCATGAACATCTTAAAGACATTTTCTGAACGTCTGTTTGACATCTGATAGGAAATGTCCTATAGACGTATTGCAGATGAGCAAACACTCTAAAAAAAAGACGTAAATGCAGACGTCAAAGACGTCTCCATGATGTATGTGTGCTATCACCTAGGCTGCATTTACTTGATCAAAAATACTGAAAATTAGTAATATTGTAAAATATTACCATTTAAAATAACTGTTTTCTATTTGAATATGTTTTAAAATGTAATTTATTTCTGTGATGAAAAAATTTAATTTTCAGCATCATTAGTCCAGTCTTCAGTGTCACATGATCCTTCAGAAATCATTCTCATTTGATTAGTCTGATTTGGTGCTGAAGAAACGGTATTTTTGTAGAAACCATGATATATATATATATATATATTTATTTTTTTTTTATTTTTTTCCTATTAATTCCTTGATTAATAGAAAGTTTAGAACTTATGGCATTTATATGAAATAGAAAGCTTTTACTGTCTTTACTGTCACTTTAAATTAATTAAATGCATTATCGAACAATAAAAGTATTAATTTCTTAAAAACCTTCAAAATATAATTAATGATATTAATATTAATAGAACACATTCCAAACAAACTACATTGTACATAGTGTCAGTGGTGTTAATTTGGGAAGAAACACCATTCATACAAATTCTTGCATGACTGATCTAATATCTTATGAGATTTACTGGATTAATCTTTTAGGTCAATAAATCATCAGCTGTAAAACACCAATATGAAGTCCATATTAATACACAGACCAATGATGCACTGAGTTTGTGCTTGTTTTCATTCAAACGTGTGTGAGTTGTGCTCAGACACCTGTTGTTAGCAGCAGTTACAGGCAGTTAACCTCAAGATGAGCCAGTCAACCTTCACAAACACTGAACCTCTTCCACTGTCACTAAGTCATTTGCTTTAATATCTCAAATAAAAGTTAGCTGCACCACACAGCTCTCAGTTTTCGGAGTGCATTGACCAAAAGGTAAGACATATACATGTTATTAGAATCAATATTCTAAGACTATGAATTAAATATTTAGAAAAGCATGTGATATTCTTGCGCCTTGTAGAAAATAAGTAATTACGATTTTTTTTTCTTCTAATATAATTATTATAAATATATAGTTATTTAAAAGCTTCTTATCTTTAGGCTATTTTTGTAGTGTAGCACTAACTTAGTGGTGACAGCCAGAGCTTAGCCTGCTTGTTTAACAAGAGGTTTCCAGCGAATTTGATAATCTAAAGACATTAAAACGAATCTAAACAGTGTAAAAATGAGATACACCGATAACTGTTTGAAGAAAATAAGAGAATAACATCGTTCAGCTCATAGAAACATCTCAAGACGTACCGTTTAAACGTAGAACGAGAAACGCCAGTTTCGCACTGGATGCTGGGTAATGTAGTCGTTTTATTGCAAGCTGAACGGGATTCTCTAAGAGAAACGGGTATAAGGAAAACTACAACCAGTTTCCTGTGGGAATGTTTCTGTTATCAGGGAAACAGGGAATGGATATATGGTTCCGAGTTTTTTTTTTATTACTTTGATTAATTATGATAATAACAATAAAAATCTTATCATACTAGGCTACTCTTAATATGATGCTAGTCCTAATTCAGTCACAAGCTATGCAATTTACCTTGAATGTCGTGACAAAATGTTTATATTCTACAACTATTAAATTGAATGATAATTTGTGTTTGTTTTTCATTTATATTTTACACAGTTCTCTGCAAAATGTCCTTAAAGCCTCTGACTGCTGTGAACTGTGCTGGCCTTGTGCAACCAGGCTTCTCCTTATTAGAGCTGGAGGGTGACATTTACCTCTTTGGTCAAAAGGGCTGGCCAAAACGCTCATGTCCAACTGGGGTATTTGGTGTACGCATAAAAAATGGAGAACTTAAGCTGCGTGCCATTTCATTTTCAAACAACTCTTGTTATC
This sequence comes from Acrossocheilus fasciatus, assembly GCA_036784905.1. NCBI lineage: Eukaryota > Metazoa > Chordata > Actinopteri > Cypriniformes > Cyprinidae > Acrossocheilus > Acrossocheilus fasciatus. The sequence continues at coordinate 7,583,994 of CM071962.1, read as the reverse complement.
TCCCTCCCCTCCGATGTCCTGCGATAGCTCATTTTGAGCCTCACGATGGCAGTCCTGAGTGCTACCTCATTCATGGTGGCCGAACACCCAACAATGAGCTGTCTTCAAGTCTCTACATGTTAAGTGTAGACAGCAGAGGATGTAATCGCAAAGTCACATTGTGCTGTCAAGAAAAAGAGCTGGTTGGAGATGTCCCTAGCGCTCGATACGGCCACACCCTCAGCGTGATACATAGCCGAGGGAAGACCGCCTGTATTTTGTTTGGCGGCAGGTCCTACATGCCCCCCACTGAAAGGACCACGGAAAACTGGAACAGCGTGGTGGACTGTCCACCACAGGTCTTTCTTATTGACCTAGAGTTTGGTTGCTGTACTGCCCACACCCTCCCTGAGCTCACGGATGGCCAGTCATTTCACGTAGCTCTTGCGAGAGAGGACTGTGTCTACTTCCTGGGCGGTCACATCCTCAGCTCTGATTGCCGACCGCCTCGTTTGATCCGCCTACGTGTGGAGCTTCTCCTCGGAAGCCCTGTCCTCACCTGTACTGTTCTTGATAAAGGTCTCACCATTACCAGTGCCATAGTTGCTTCTGTTGGCTATCATGAGTATATAGTTTTCGGCGGCTACCAGTCTGAGACTCAGAAGCGCATGGAGTGCACATACATTGGCCTGGACGATGTCGGAGTCCACATGGAGCCTCGTGAACCTCCTCAGTGGACCAGTGAGGTAACCCAAAGCCGTACATGGTTTGGTGGCAGCCTAGGCAAAGGAAGTGCCTTGATTGCAATCCCCTCTGAAGGAAACCCAGCCCCACCAGAAGCTTACCATTTCTATCAGGTGAGCTTCCAGAAGGAACAAGATGGAGAAGCATCAACTCAGGGATGCAGTCAGGAGTCCACTGATTTTGAGGACTCTGCACCTTTGGAAGACTCTGAGGAGCTCTACTTTGGCAGAGAACCTCATGAGCTGGAGTATAGCAGTGATGGAGAGGGTGACACCTACAACGAGGAAGACGAGGAGGATGAATCTCAGACAGGCTATTGGATCAAGTGCTGCCTCACCTGCCAGGTGGACCCCAACACCTGGGAGCCCTACTACTCTACTGAGCTCACCAGACCTGCCATGATCTTCTGCTCCAGAGGTGAAGGTGGACATTGGGTCCATGCACAGTGCATGGAGCTCCCTGAAAGCCTTTTGCTTTGCCTCTCTCAAGACAACAGCAAGTACTTCTGCTTGGATCACAGAGGCCTGCCCAAGCAGGAGATGACTCCACCACGCCAGATGATGCCAGTGAAGAGAGTCCCAATGAAGATGACCCATCGCAAGGCTCCAGTTTCAATGAAAATGACCCCAGCTAAGAAGAGCTTTCTGCGAAGACTTTTTGACTGAAATGTTGTTGTTCTGTTCTGTTATATATCATGACTATGTGTTCTAATTGTTTTATATTAACAGAAAATTGGATAAGTGATTTTCTTTTTCATAGAAATAACAGAAATGTATTGTTAACTGAATGAATACGATTACTGCCGTATAAGGAAACTAAAAGCATTTTTTACAAGTCTTGTTTGTTATTGTTAAACTGGTGATTTATTTCTTCTTGAAAACGTGTGTGTGTGGCGGGGGGGAGCTTGTGGGGTGTTTTTTTCTGTTTAAATAAAGAGAAATCATTTTAATGGGAAATATTTTAACTGTGTTTTTATGCTTAGAATTTATATATGTCTATACATATAATCTCAGAAATAAAGGTACAAAAGCAGTCACTTTTGTCAAGTTTGTACCTAAAGGGTCCATTCTGTTACCTTAAAGTTACATATTAGTACTTAAAGGAACACTCCACTTTTTTTGGAAATAGGCTCATTCTCCAACTCCCCCAGAGTTAATAAGTTGAGTTTTACCGTTTTTGAATCCATTCAGCCGATCTCCGGGTCTGGCGATAGCACTTTTAGCATAGCTTAGCATAGATCATTGAATCTGATTAGACCAGTAGAATCGTGTTAAAAAATGACCAAAGAGTTTCGATAGTTTTCCTATTTAAAACTTGACTCTTCTGTAGTTCCTTGATTATTACGCCGGAATGAGAGTATAGTTCCTAGCCAATTCGGACTAGAAAATCGCAACTTTTCATTTTCCACCGGTCTTAGTACACGATATAACTACAGAAGAGTCAAGTTTTAAATAGGAAAACTATCGAAACTCTTTGATCATTTTTGAACGCGATGCTACTGGTCTAATCAGATTCAATGATCTATGCTAAGCTATGCTAAAAGTGCTATTGCCAGACCCGGAGATCGGCTGAATGGATTCAAAAACGGTAAAACTCTACTTATTAACTCTGGGGGAGTTGGAGAATGAGCCTATTTCCAAAAAAAGTGGAGTGTTCCTTTAAAGTGTACATATTTGAACCTAATAGGTAGAAAAGTGTACCTTTTGAAAAGGTACCACCCCAGTGACAGCTTTTGTACCTTTATTTCTGAGAGTGTACATACAAACACACACATTATATTGTTATACACATTATAACATATTACAGTAAATAAATAAAACAGGTTCTCGACTAGATTTTTGGATTATTTATTTTTATTAATTCCCAAAAGGAAAGGAAGTCAAATGTAATTTATTACAAAACATTTATACTCAATCTGTTAAAAAAAAGACAAAGTATGAATTCATGAATTACAACAATCACTGTAATGCTCTTGCAAAATGAAAGAAAAAAATAATGATGGGGCAAGAACATTACCAGTGCCTTTGTGCAAGTCTATAATTATAAACTGTGCAATGCAGTGTTTTATTTCAAATAAAAAATAACAAAGCAATTTAAACACACTTTAAATTGTCACTTGTGGTTATATCACAAATTAGCATTTTAAATTGTTGTATAATATATCAAAGTAAGCAAAAAATTAAACAAATCAATACACAAAGAAACCAGTAAAATCAATTCACAAAGAAATCAATCAACCGAAAAAGAAAAGAAAATGCATTTGTAAACTGAATCACCAAAATCCTCTCAGTTTAAAAGAGCACAGTAAACACAATGATTTAAATCTAGTAGTATTAAACAAAATAAGAGAAACATGATTAATAAATTGAGGTACAAGTTTAAGTGAATAGCCCACACATTTCTAAACTGTAACACATACAGTAGCAATAAAGAAATTCTATCAATAGATGCTATGGTGTAAAACACATGCTAAATTCTTCCTGAATATTTGAAAATGTGTTTGCGTGAGTGTCATGGTGCAAATGTCCTGTGGGACCTGTAAGATTGAAGACTGAGGTAGATTATAGGGTAAATGTATGTAAATGTGCAAATGCTGTAGCATAGTGTCTATGGGTGTTCACAGTCATTTGTGGACCAGTTGAAAACCATCAAAATACTGCACTGCTAAAATAACCCTTTTTTCTTTAGACCTTCTGCAAAGGAGACAATTTGTGTTTCCTAATTTCATTTTGTCTTTGTCCTGTGTGATATATTAATATAGCCATCATAAATGTGGGGCTCTTTTAACACAATTTCAGTGACTTACAACTCTCTCATACGTTTTCATAAATAACCCTTCTGTATGAATTCGTGAAGGTGTCACAACCTGGCAATACAATAAAATCCCTCATATTTCACAAGCAGCAAGAGATAAAACACAGACAATTTGCCTGTATAAGCTGTGGAGGAAAAAAGACTGCCCATACAATTTTATCTCTGCCATAAAACAATTTAGCTCACGTTTATGCACTGGCTTCAAAAAAATAATGAAGTGAATAATAAAGCCATTACACATGATATTACATCTCATCTCAAGAAATAAAATCAATTACGTAACAATTTTTTCATTAGCAAGAAAAAGGGCCCATTAAAGAAAGTCAATCAGAGAAAAGCTCAAAAATCTGGGACTTCAAGAGCCACATCAACTTCATCTGGGGTCTCTTCTGGGTTGAATGTGGCCTGCATTGCTTTTGGTGAATTCTTGTGAGCCTCCATAAACTTCTGAAGATACTTGGAGGTGTACAGCCAGTGGTGTTTAAGTATATCTTCAAGTTCAAACATTTTAGACTGCCTTGCATTCATCTTTCGAAAACGTCTGAACAGCTTGTTCCCAGACTCATTGCCTTCACTGGCCCATGCTCCAATAGACCCGTCTCTCTCAACAATCTCAGGAACATGGGCCAGAGTTTTGTGGAGGTAGTTAGTGATTTTTCCATCATAGCGGTACTTAAATGTGGTGGAAAGCAGATCAGCAAATTGCTGTGAATTGTAGCTGTATTGACAGAGTTGGTCAGGGCAGTCTCGGGAGGGACAGGTGGAACGCCACACAGGCTTCATTTGGAGGTAGAGGTCCATCAGTTTTCGTAGTGCCTCACGCCGTTCCTCAGAAGGAACCAGTTCGCAGACCACATCCACAGCTTCACGTGTCATCAGCCGACGAGCATAGTTTCCATTCATCCTCATCACAGGCTTGAATTTCAGCTTCTTTCTTAGCTGTTTGTCCAGGGTTGACCGCCAACGACGGCGTTCCTCTCGACTCGGATTGCTCTTCTGGTAGACTTCGCCAATCTCATCCTGAAAGATCTTGTAGAATTCAGTAGCATTGCCAATGTCGCAGTGCAGGGCATCTAAAGTAGGCTGGGTCTCCATGAAAGGCTTGGCGGAAACACCTTTGACCCGGTCACGGAGCTCATCAGCAGACTCTGAGAAAGGATTTGTCCTCCAGATCTCATAGCGCTCAAGATTTTCATCGTGGTTACGTGTGATGGAATGTAGCACCATGTTTTGAGATGCTTCAGCTCGGGTTGAGTCGCAGAGTGTGCATACATAAGTGGAGCCTGATGCTTCTAGGCCTTCCATTTCGCGAACCATCTTCTCATCGTAGCCTGTGCCCCGGAAGAAGAACCTAAAGGATCGTAGCAGACCACCAACTGATAAAATAAGCCGACTTTCCGTCATGGCTTTCCGCTCTGCTACCACAGGTCCCAAGATGGCCGTCAGGGTCTCGTGGTCGGACTCATCCACAAACATGAGGCACAAAGGTCTGCAGGAGAGCTCAGAGTTTGGCTTTTGTTCCTGAAAGATGGTGATACCATCATCTTCACCCTCAACTCGGATGGAGATGGACATGATTGTGAAGGAAAACCTCACTGCCTTCTCAGGAACTGCTGGGCCAGATCCATGCTTCTCGCTGACATCTCCCATACCATCACATGATTCTTTCACCACAACGGTAAAACCGGATGTGCATAGGCTGTCGTCCAGCTCCCTCTCTCTCAGTCCTTCCATTATGTCCTCCTCCAAATCTTTTAATGCAGAAACCAGTGCCACGTCGTAACGGAATCTTCTGGAGATGGTGTCCGCAGGGACATCGTCAACCGAGGTTGTCCAACCAGAGAGGCCATCAATGATGCCAACATCCCAGGAGCTGGAAACGTTTTTTAAAGCTGGCTGCCACTCAAACTGGTGGAACCCAGGAAGAAGCTCTTTCTCAGCATTACGTAGAGTGTGCAGGGGCTGGAATATCTGGCGACCACTAGTGGCCTTTACAGTGCGGTACATCTTGTGGTACTGACTGCAGCTGAGGAAGGTGTTTACCCTTATAGCCAAACACACTGCAGGATGCAGCCCAAATCCCCTGCCTGAAAGAGAATACAGAGGGAAAACAAAACTATGTGAGATAGAATCAGAAGTTTGAATTCATAGAACTGTTTATCCAGAATAAACTCGAAGATTGCGAGCCTGAATGTGTGATTATTTGCCTATGTGTGTTTGTGGACTGATTTCAGAGCACTATCAAATGAGCGCTAGCATATCTGGAATTCTGATTGTAATTGCAGCATGTAATATGTCCTAATTGTTCTAGATTAGCGAGATTATTAATGCTTAAGTTAGAAGAGGTGACTCAGCTGGGCTGGAAATACTGATCTATTGGCTGATGATGAAAACAGGCACCAGCTGGGCCCTGTTCCCCTGGGGCCGAAGACAGTATCTATGTCATTTGCAGATACAAGGGCTACTGATGTTGTTTTCATCCTAACAGGCTCTTTACAAGAATTGTTATTGTGTATTGAGTCTCACATGTGCACGTACACACACACATATTCAGTAAAGTGGTGATTATTCTATTTAAATTGACAGTGAGGCATGTAAGAAAAGAACTGATTAATTTTTGTTGTGTAGATAACCTTGTGGACGTGTTCAATTCATTTTGTGCATCTATTGCAGGTAGTAAATGTGAGCATGATTGTGTAAAATTACATGTTAAAGTTGTTGTTCTATGAAAAATGAATACAATTATCTACAGTCAGGCAGTGAAAATTAGACTAGTTCATTCTAGAAAACAAATAATAATGCCATATATTAGATTGTAAATATGTTATATATTCTTATTCTTGGTGGCTCCCGAGCTTATGTGAGTAAGTCAATAATGCATTATCTGTTCATTCTAGTTGTATTTGTCTGACAACGACTGCTTTGACAGTCACATATTGTGGGTGATATGTTTCTTGGCAGTACCTTGCATCATAGCTTCCAGTTCATCTGCTTGTTTGTGTTCATTCCCAGCTCTCAATGCCAGAAGGAAGAGCGTCAAACAGACTGACTTCACATCCCCTCCTTCCTCCTTTTCAGCAAAAACCTTCACCTGGTTCTTCAAGTCTCTCAGCCTGTGCTTTTGAGCCCGACGGGTCAGTGACAAAAGGTGCTGTCGAGGACGCCCACCTTTGTTGACTGGCAAGTAACCATCAATATTCTGATCTGAAGGTGTTTGTTCTTCTTGAGACTCTTTTTCATGGTAGTGGCTGAGGCAGTGTTCCCTAAAGGAGTCAGATCGGACCCAGTCGCTGCATCCTTCTCTGGGGCAGAGCAGAGGGAGAGAGTTGAGGGTGGCAAGGAAAAATTTGGCTGGCCTGGTCAGGTGGGATGGATTTAGATGTTGGTTACAGGTGGGACAGTTTGGGCCCAAAGCACGACAGTATCTTAGGATGCAGACCCGACAGAACAGGTGTCTACACGGTGACTGGACAGGGTCAGAAAGCAGATGATCACATACTTGGCAAGTAACAGCATGTATGAAGTCCGCTGGGACTTCGGTGGGGATGAGCTTAGTGCTCAGATGGTCCCTCTGGCATTGTGTGATATTCTTTACCCACTGTCCTCTCTGAACTGATAGTTTTAACCATTCTTTCCCACCTGATCCCGCAGTATTCTCTGTGGTCTGTCTCCACACTCTGTTGGCCCCTGAGAATTCTGAGGAGTCCCTTTTGGTTCTCTTTGGAAGGCTGTGTGCACTTTTAAGTGGTTTAGCCCGCTTCCTTCCTATCCGCTGAAAAGAGCTCTTCTTAGGGAAGCAGAGGTCGCAGTTGGAGGTGTGGGGCTTCCAGTCTGGGATTTGGGTCCTAGTGAAAGAACAGAAACCTCCTCCCCTCATGGCAGCAGTCCAGCATCTGTGACAAAAAAAAGATGGATGCACCGTCTCCATATCGGTTGTTACATCCACCTTGAAGACCTTCAAGATCACTTCTGGCCAGGTCAGAAACTTGCAGCCCATCCTACGCAAGGCACACCGGCTGGACACTTCCAAGTCTCCTTGGACTTCATGCGATGGACCTTTAGCCTTCCGTATTGAAAGGCCACAAAGGCGACACAGGCATCTGCAAAAGACACAAGTAAATTTATCTTGTCATGTTCCAAATGTGCACAAGTTAAAACAACATTCACAATTCACACAATTGATTCAATATTATTATTAGACTCACTTGAGAAGATTCATATGTGTATCAATTTCCTGCAGCTTAAGGTCCACTCTCCCTCGAGCACTCTCCATGTTTTCCTTACTCTTCCCTCCAAAACAGAGCTTCATAACACTGCCTGGAGAGCCTGCCACCTCTATTGCTACCTCAGGCTGGTTTTCTTTCTCCACCGGTGTTTCATTAGGCAGAGGGGCCTTCTCCATGGATCTGACCCGAAAGAGCTTAAACTTCCATTCCGAAAACTTAGGATGTGACAGTTCGTCAGGCATGGAGGCTCTGGGAGCATCCTCAGAACTCCACCTCCCTTTCTCCATGGCGTCAGCTTAGTCTCAGCTGCTTTCAAGAACGAGAAAAGAAAGTGAGAAGGAATAAGATTAATTCTTTATGAATCAAGAGTTTATGAGACTATGAGATTAGCTTGGCTGCCAAGGAATATTCTTAGGTGTAATAGAAAACGTTGGGAAGGGGGGGGGGGGGGGGGGGGTTTGGGGGTTTCAGGCTTACAAATCCACAAAAGAAGAGCAAAACAACATTATTTCCAAGGCTATGACACAATCAGGCAGATTTACTTAGGTCTACAAGCGTAGTTTGTTAAAAGTGGCCCTGAAATCCTAGCCCAAACGGGAGAGCTTTGCTCTGACCCAGAGTACAGCATTATACCATAAGTGGCATTTAGCGCCTCTGTAAAATGCATGAGACAAGCGTTCAGAAATCGATCTGCTGCTGAAAACTTCATTTCTCTCCTCCCTAACACTCCCGCTCAGGGACCCACCATGTCCTTTTTCTATCCCTCATCTTTCGTTTAATTTTTTGCCCCTCATCTTTCTCAGGTACCAAGAGTTTACTAAATGCACACCTCTAGGGCTGTCAATCAGTTATAATAGTCATTTACTGTGCTGAACCCAGAGTTTAAGTCCATGGAGGAGCATGCTGGCATTTAATGGATTACTCGAGGGAAAGAAAGAGAGGCAAGTCTTATGATGCACAGCCACTGACTAAAGTCTGATGAAGCGAAATTGTAATGCCAGCCATTCCCTATGAATCAGATTCTATCCTGTGTTTCAACCATGTCACTCCCTGAGTGTGGTGATCTGCATAAATACACAAATAAAAACAAGGACTATCTCAGAAGTCACATCACTCGGACTAGTAGTAGCTGTCTAACCCTTGCAGACTCTCAAAACAACTGTGTCACGATGTGACGCTCCGCTCTCATCCCATCCGCGAGAACGTAAAACGGTCCTCTTTCCTGATCAATAAATCAACAAACGCTTACCATAACATTCCCATGGCGAGTACATGCTGGCATTTTCTCTCTTTCTTTTTCTCCCTCTCAGCTTGTGTTTGCACCCTGGGTCTCTCCAGCTATCAACTCTGAAGTGAACTATTCAGACATGCATACACACAAACAGCTGAGAGCATTCAGTCTGTCAGTCAGCTGGGTTGTCCTACCTTGTTTTTGAGGCTCAGCTGGCGAATTCTCCCCTGGGGCCTTTCCGCATGGGGGCACAGGGGAGGCCTAGTGCGTTTTTGAGTGCGGATGTCTTCCAGGCTCTCTATCTAAGACTGCCTGGCTGGATCTCAGTCACTTGGTGCTCCTATAAAACACTGTGTCTCTCCATAGGAAGAGAGTCCTATTTATACCTCTCTGTGGGGTCCTTAACTGCCACATTTTAGCACCTGAGATGGGAGGTCTCGGGAAGGGGGTGGGGGGGGGGGGGGTGATGCTAACCACAGTCACACACAAGCAAACATACACACACACACACTTTTACTAAGATACCTAATGAGGACATAGACTTCTATTGTTGATAACACTTTATTTTTATGCTCCTCTGTAGACATTCTGTTGACTGTAAGTAACTTTGCAACTACATGTCAACTACCAGTCATTAGAGTATTAGTAGACTGTCTACATAATATCTGCTGACACTATTCTGATAGAACCCCAAACAGACATTCTACTGAATATAAGTAATTTAGCGAGTACATTGTTTACTAACCCTAACTTAACAGTCTGCTAATACTCTACTAATACTCTAATAAGAGTTAGTTGACATGTAGTTACCTTTAGGCCACAGAATTTCTAAAGGGGGCCATCAAAATAAAGTGCAATCCTATTGTTTTAGTTTCAATTATCATACAGAGGAACTCTAACCATAAAAAAAATATAAAAATCAAGACATCCTTAAAAGGGATATTTTGTCATATTTAGCAAACTATTTCAAAGTAAACTCTTATACACACATATACACCAATATGAGACATCATAGACCTACGATCTGCCCACAGATACTTCAATACACAACATAAACCAAGTATTTTTGACACACAAACGCACATGCACAGTCTGCATCATAAACACGTGTCAGTACAAGCCACATGGATACAAACTAACGTATCCCCCTGCTGTTTTCCCCCGGCACTCTCTGAAACTCATCTCCAGCAGGTGGTCCAAGCCAACATGCTGCAGCTCTGCTATTTGATCCCTCTCTATATAGAAAAACAGACGCCGTTAAAACACATCAGATCAGAGGAATCCATTAAAAGAGAGCTGACAACCATCTACTCGAGGCTGCCTGACTAAAATGTCCTTTACAGTGTATTCAAAAGTTGGAAAAGCATAGCAAGTTTAGGGTATAGTCCGACTGCATTTGACAATTTTAGATTCCTGCTGAAACGAGTTTATTTTTCGTTGACTTTTGGGACAAATTACCTATACTAGGATGCTACTATAATGAGCATTATCTCGACAAGTGGGGTCTGTTGCAGTCCTTCTATGAACGGTGTTGGTGCCATCAGCAAATATGAATTAAAGAGACTTATTCGTTGATAAATAAATCAAGGGTGTTTTTGCAGAAGAGTTATTGTGCTGTAATTGGTGCTATTCTGTCTAGACTTCTTGGTGCGGGATCTGACAGTCTAGTCATTAAACAGTCACCAAGTGCCTGCAAGCATTGTGTGGCTTGTCTCATCTGAGAGCCACAACTTCTGCAAACCAAACAAAGAGTAAACATCATAAATAATGTACAGTGTAGGCCATTCTACAACATGGCCACCATTTGTGCCCTATTATATACATGTATAAAAATGACTTTGACAATGAAGAGCTGATGCAATCTTTTACTGTGTTGATATAGACAACAATAATCATACTGTAGAATGACCCATATAAAACGACACACAGATATATGAAAATTAATGATTTAAATTCAAATTATTTAAATCCATTTAAATGGGTGAACAGAGAGAGAAATAAATAAAACCTCATTATTGTGAGTAATAAAGGGACGGAAAGTGATTTTTATGCAAAAGACAGTTTGCTTTCGGCCAAATTATAATAGCCAAGTCTATAAACCGAGCAAAATTAGAAAGGTCATTGAAAATACCAGTTTTTACAAGTGCTCCTTCATCCTTCACAAATATTCCTTGAGGGCCTGAAAAACAAAGCCGACATATAGCATTTGATTGATCGTGATAGAGGTTACATGGGTGCATGTTTATTGGATCATTAATGTTTTGTACTGCATCATTTACAGGAACAAATCACACACAATTACAAGTCTGTTATCATTTACTCACGTTCATGACGTTCCAAACCTGTACGACTTTCTTTCCTCCATAGAATACAAAAGGAGGTATTTCGCCAAATGCCCAAGCTGCACTTTTATATACGATGAAATTGGACAGTGATTCACACTATTAAACTTTAAAATAGAGAACAAAAAAAGTACATCCAATCATTTGTGATTCTAAAG
>CM071962.1:6780000-6912500 GCA_036784905.1 Acrossocheilus fasciatus | reverse complement strand
GATAATGGCTGAATAATGATAAAAGAATAATAAGGATTATGTCTTATACCTGGTGGAAGTGTGAAAGGTTCTGTTTCCTTAAACTAGTTTCATGCATCTTTATTTTATAAATCAATTAAGCATCCACATTTCACTAAATATTATTGTTTTATTGCTTAAGTGCTTAATTGTCATGAAAAGAACATTTTTATTTTCCTTTTAATTTGGGGATGAAATATGACCCAGACGTTTTCTTTCCATGTTTCCTGACACCCAGCAGATTCTCTCTTGTACCGAGGTTTCATCCCATATACTGTTGCCATGGCAATAATTCCACAGTATCTTTAGGTGTAAAGTAGCTTATTATGGGATGTGACTGCTCTGACATTGAGCCTGGGAGAGAAAAAGACCAGATTAAAGTAAGTAAGCCAGCGTCTTGAGGTTTCGCTAAGCCTGATGGCCAGAATTAACGCTGAGCCCAGCTCTGCCTTCTGTACTGTTGAGAGTTGAACGTCTGGATTTCAGTAATAGGACAGTTTCAGCGCCGCGTCTTCAGCTTTAGGACAGATGAGTATCTGTTGCTGGAGTAATTAAGCCGCTGGCTCCGTGCTGTGATCTTTACTGCTATCATAGAAGGGTGCTGGGAATTAGTCCTTGTGTCTTTGTGTAAGGGCATCAGAGGGAAATGAGCCATCGCTGCAAAAGAATAAGTTATTGATGTAGAAGCTATTTCTATTGCTTTCAATCTTTTAATTCCCCAGCAACTTAGACAGAGAAAGAAAAGGTTATATCCTTGACTAATTGCAGTTCATGTAGTTTGTTTGCGAACTTTGAAACTCTCTTCTTGCTGTTTTTGCCTGTTATCCTGTCATATTTCATCCCACAATCAAAAGAAAAAAATGAGAAATTATATTTTGCATAAAGAAAACAATGCCTTATTTTTAGGACCACTTACACTTTTTTTGCATTATTATTATTTTATGAAATATTTTATATATATGTACATTTATATGATTAATCGTGATTAATCGCATCCAAAATAAAAGTTTTTGTTTACATATTATATGTATGTGTACTGTGTATATTTATCATGTATATATAAATACACACACATGCATGTATATGTTTCAGAACAATGTTATTTTTACATATTAAATATATTTATAATATAAATTATATGAATATAAATATAGACATGTAAATACATGTAAATATATATATATGTATGTGTATTATATATATATATATATATATATATATATATATATATATATATGTATGTATATGTATGTGTGTGTGTGTGTGTGTGTGTGTTTGATGTTCTTTAATATATATATATATATATATATATATATATATATATATATATATTTATATACAATTCTAATAGTAAATTTGATTTAATTCGAGCATATGTTGTTTAATTTTTTCTAATTAAAAAATCATTGTGTCCATTGTGTCATTTCTATATTATATTAGTCAGAATGAAATGAGAATTCTCAATTCTTTTTTTTTTTTTTTTTGCATTTGAGGTGAAATATGATCCACATTTCTATTTCCACGACTCCATGACTCTCCAAATCAACACTATGACTCTCCAATTAAGTAATGCAACTGACAACAATATGTAGACATGAAATTTAGTGCATTTATTTATGGTTCATTTTTTTCTAAATTGTGTTCAAACAAATGTGGAAGTAGTTGAATTCATTAGCTAATATGACAACCAAGTTGAAAAGAGCCAAATTACCTTAAAAAGACATATTTGTGATTATTAAAGAAGAATGGGGGGATTATTAAAGATTTCTTGGGGAATCTTTTGTTCCTTTGTGTGATGGGACAAAATCATGACGTCTTGTGGCACAATGGAGCAAAGGAATAACATCCCAGCGTGCCTCGGGAATCACACAGCGTTTTCTAAGCACACATGACACTTCCATCTTTAAATGAGATTAAACAGCAGTGACCATGTTCTCCCATCTCTTTAAAGCTTCAGCGACTTCTTTTTCCTATTCTCTTGTCTAGATTAGTATGCCGTTCTATATGTTTCTATGGTCTGGAAGTGTGTTGCCATGGGAACAGTTTTGCTGTGCATCATCGACTGAACACAAGAGCTCTTGTTTTGTGAATATCACGTTATCCACAAGGACAATGATTCACTAGACATTTTTGTCCTTTATATGTTCACAATGTCATTTTCGTGTGCAATAGTCCTACTTTTCTTTTTCTTTTTTTAATGATAATAATTAATGATTTTGCATAATCGGAGATCACTTACAGATAAGAAAACAATGGACTAGTAAGGATGCATGTGTTAAAGTGAACAGAGTGAATACGGGAATGTAGGCGACAAAGCCAGTTACCCTTGAGAAAGCATGCTCGCTCCTGGTTGCTGTGGCGACGGGACCTGTTATGTAACCATGTTGCCGTGGCACGTGCTTCCATGGCGATGCAGGCTTGACCACACCCACCAGCTGGACGTGTGTCGAGGTGTTGGAGTCCAAGACGTCTCTGTCTGTCTGTCAAGACTGATTCACCTGTGTGATGTGTGTACAAGCAACCACATTCACAACAATCATTTTTAATGTCCCTGTGACGTTTTGTTTTCATTATTGATTTTGTAGATGCTTTTAGCAAAAATAACTTTTTTTTTCAATGTGTTTGCTGAGAATTGGACCCATGACTTTGGGGTTGCAAGCGCCGTTCTCCATCAGTTGAGCAAATAATCCCTAAAGCAGGGGTCACCACACTCGGTCCTGCAGAGTTTAGCTCCAACACACCTGCCTTGAAGTTTCAAGTAAACCAAGCAAAACCTTAATTAGCTGGTTCAGGTGTGTTTGATTAGGGTTGGAGCTAAACTCTGCAGGACAGCGCCCCTCCAGGAACAAGTCTGGTGACCCCTGCCATAAAGAGTCTGTTTGTCTGAATTTATTTTAATGTTAAATAAATGTTAAAACATTTTTAGTATGTATAATTTTACATTTTATATATATTATAAAATAATGTTTTTCCATTTTATAACTGCTTTAACAAGAAATAAAATGAATTAAAATACGTTTTAAAGAAACTTTCATCTATCGTCTAAATTAGGTCTTATTTATCTAATAATCATCTAATGAGGTCTTATTTATATAAATATATTTACATTTTTATAAAATGTATTTGTCATTTATTTTGACTAATTTTGTTTATTTGTAAAAAAAAAAAAAAAAAAAAACTTCTAAATTTTTATAATAAATAAATTATTTACTTTTTATCTCATTTAATTTAAGAATTAATATTTTTATTTAAATGACTTTAAATTATAAGTATATCTGTGTATAAAGGGTCTTTTTGTAGAAATAATAAATAATAAATATTTTTAAAATAATTTAAATTACTTAGTAAATAAATTATAAAATAAAGTCTATCTATCTGTCTGCCTCTGTCTGTCTGTTGTCTAAATTAAGAAATCTTTTTTTTAATTCTATAAAATGTATAATTTTATCATTTTAATAATTTTTGTTTATTTGTAAAAAAATAAATAAAAATAAAACCTCTAAATGTCTGTCTCTAAATGTTTCTCTATAGGGGGTCAGATTGTCTCCTGGGGCTGGAATGAACACGGAATGTGTGGAGATGGATCCCTCTGTGACGTCACACAACCGCGGCCAATCCCCTGTCTCAGAGACGCTACGGCTCTTCTGATTGGCTGTGGATCAGGACATTCAATGGCACTATGCAGTTTGAAGCACGACAAGGATTCAGCAAGCTGAACAGGTTTGAGATTTGGCTCTCAGACTGTGACAAAGACTGCTTGCTTACGTTACGGTTTTATTATTCAGAAAGACTCATTTAAGCCTTTAAAGGACAGATTTTAGATCAAAGTCTTAGAGATGCAAATACTACCCACGGATGCACACATTATTCTTATGACATCAGGAAGCGCCCAAAATAAACGTTTTTACAAAGAAGAACACTAGGTCTATTTGCAGCTTCATGCAAATATTCATAACTTAAATTAGATTTATTTTAGAGGCATATTCTAAATGTTAATATAGTAAATGTTAACATTTAGTTGATATATTGATCAGTAAGGAATAGTAGAAATAAATATTCTCACTCTAATGTTGTTATAAACCTTTATGGCTTTTTTTCCCCAGTGCATTCACTGATGAATTTGGGCTTACACATACTGTACTAGTGCCTTCGCAACCATTCAAAAAGACTGGAATTCAATGAGAACAGAAATTCAATCAGAGGCTCATTCTCTGGATGGGTTTGACAATTCACTGCTGAAATGGCCATTCACGCTTCCTTTGCTTTGATGGACAGTCAACGATCATTTCCTCTGACCTTTTACCTCACAGTGACAAAGAATACCCTTAAATAACCTTCACTGTGGAGCCATTAACTGAAACAGATTTACTGCTTTGAAATGACCTGTCTGAAAGCACACAATCTCCCAGAATGCCCTGTGATGGGGCAATCATTTCCAGATCCCAGAGTGATAATCTACTAAAGGCTAGGTGGGGGGAGGTTTAAAAAGTGATTTTTCAATATTATTGACAAGAGGATCTGTATGTTCATGGGTTCAAATAAAATATTTTGTTGTAAGAGACGATAAAAACAAATTTGTGCTTCAAAACCACTCCTTTCCAAGATCTTGATTTTCAAAAGTTAACAAATTTGCGACAGCTGAATGTAATATTTTGTCTGTCAAAAAAATAACATGCACAATAAAATTTATTTATGAGAAGCCTGCTACTGGATTTTTCACTACATCTTCACTTTCAGAGAAGAAGAACATGGCAGCCTAAGTAGTTTCAACATGATGTCTGTCAGAAACATAACGTACCTAATACTTAACACATAAGAGAATAAATTCGATCTTGACTCGCTGAGATTGACAGGTGTCAATTCTTTTAGAATTATTGTAGAATTATTTTCACTGCCTTAAAACAAAGCTTAAAAACCCACAAAACACACAAAATCTGTGTTTTAGTGCTTTTTATTGTCATTATTTTGTTTTCAGTGCTTTTTTTATTATTCTCTCTTCAGAAAAAGACACAAAATTGCCTTAACAATGTCAACTCAAACCATCAATGAAAACACCACCTGGTTTTAGATAACTATCCATACTATGCACTGCAATGTGCTGAAAAACACAAGGAACGTCTCACAAAACAGCACAAACATTTGGGATGCCGCTTTTTTGCCAGGAAGTTCGATGTTTTCTGTGTCCAAAAACTATGCAGTCATAAAGACTGAACCTTTTGGAGGTTTTATTATATACTGTTGTTTGTGCTCTGCTGTGGTTGGGTCTTTGAACAGTCCAGCATATTGTAAGGAAACGACCCAACGTTGACATTTCCCGTGATACAACTGGCAGTGCGTTAGTTTGGTCCCAAAGAATTGGGTTTACTTCACATTTTCACAATAATGAAAAATAAATGTCGAAACAAACTTGAGACACAGTATCGGTTCCTTTCGTTCATTCCATCATAAACCCTGTATGTTGTTGTTCTGTGCAGGATTGTCTCTTTTGATGGTGTCTACGAAAACCTCCATGATATGTGGCTTTCAAAATAGCTTGTATGTTCAGACTGAAGTTTCAAATGCGAACTTAGCATTTATCAAACATTTTCCTCATCAAACTCAATGATGGTGTTGCCATTTATTCAAAAATTCTGAGTTTGGTCCCAATAATGTGCTAACAAGCCTTAGTTATTTACCTTCAAATCCAACACCGCGTTCCAACCAGGCGCGACACATAAAATTTTCAGCGACAGCGTCTTTTTATGCTGAATCGTAGCCAATTACAACAGGTTTAAATAAAAGATTTTTGATGTAAGAGACAATAAAAACAACTTCAAAACTACTCCTTTCCTAGTTAAAATAGAACTTGATTTTCAAAACTCAACGAAATAAATGTAACGTTTTGTCTGTCAAAAAATAACATGCACAATACACGGTAGTATTTAATCAAATTTTCAGCTACTACATATTTTCACAGCCAATCAGAACACAATCGACGCATATAAATCGTCAAATGTAAATATTTAAGACAAGTACAATTTTGAACCTGTGAGATTTCATTGTGGGCGGAGCCTGATTAGTCGCGTCTGATTAGTACGCGGTGCATCTCTAAAGTTACCAGCCAAACATGTGAGCTACAAAATATATCAAATTGCCATTTGTTCTACAGAAAGGAATGTAAAAAGTGAACGGTGCAAACAGTGCAAAAGGCATTTTCTACATGGTAACTACAATAGTACAAAATACGGGAAAACAATTGCTCATTTTTTCTCCCTACTCAAACATGATCACAAAGCTCGTGGATTTTTTCTTTTTTTTTCTTTTTTCCCACTGAAATGTGATTAGTGACTGGAGTAACATTTTTATAACATTTAAACAACCTAAACAAACACTTCAACGAGATAAAAGAAAGGTCATGTTTTCACAACACTAGCACACACAAGCACCAAGTACAACACTGACACTCACGAACGGGAAAATAACAGGCACTTGGCACAGCACGACAGCACAATAAACCACAAATGAAACAACGCTACATACGGCTGAACAACTACAGCTTCTCTTGGTTACTGTGCTACATCTACGCTGAATTAATTCTCAGTCACAACTCGGAAGAGAAGTGCTAATCTACAACAAACACACAGCACACGCTCACACACACACACACACACACACACACACACACACACACACACACACACACACACACACACACACACACACACACGCGCGCTAAATACGGTACTATCAGGTGGGGGATGTGGCTTTATGGTTGACACACATAGTGGTTGGTACACCATGGTTCATTACACACACTGACTCGGTTGGTTGTCTGCTTCGGTTGGCGCGCTGGGTCTCTAAAAAAACACGAAGAGAAAACAACAACAACAAACAACAAGGAAAATCATATTAATACACCAAACGAACGGCACAGAAACATGGGGGAGGGGGGTGGGCAGATGAAGAAGGTTGGCGGGATTGTCGTCCCTCGAACCGTGCAAGCAAACAGGGTGATGTCTGTCAAGCAGGTGACTATGACTATTCTTTACAGGCTCATGGTAAACTCTGGGTTTACCATGCACTCTCCCATGCTACATTCATTCAGATCCGGTGTAAGTCTGCGGGTTATTGTTAATACGATTAACTCATCAGGTCATGCTGTGATTGGGTTTGTACGCAGTGGGACGGTGTGACATGCTCGGTTAATGACTTGTGGCATGCTACTGGTGTGCGAAACAGGGTACGATCACCGCTAGTCCTGCCTCGGCTCTCCTGTTTCAATCCCCCCGGGAGGTCACACGCTCTCTCTTTGACCTTTCCGACCTTTTAAGATCCAAGTGTGATTGTGCATCCTTTTACCAGGATTGAATTATGAGCTAGTAACACTGGTGCATAATTGCAACTTTAAATACAGACTGTAAAGTCCAAAAATAGCTGCTGGGAAAAACAGCTCAGTGATAAAGATAGGGTGAAAGATCAAAGAGACATCACAATACAGGCACAGCTTATTGCCAAGCAACCGGGGGAGTCATGTATGCATGTTCTGTCAAAGAAAACCAGAGTCTATATACAGATTGGATACAAAATTTATTTCATGCAAGGTTCATATTTACAGTTTTGTCATTCGCATATGTATTTTTGCATAAAATTGCATGCATTTACCTCTCCCCAAGTAATCCCAAAAGCACACTGATTATTTTGTTTTTCAAAAGACGTTTTTTTTTCTTTTCTGTCAACTGCACGATACATCTATATTGTATATTTTATGTGGGATTTGCTACAGTGTTACACGTTTACAAATGTGATATACACATGTATGTATTCCAGAAAAATCACATTTGAAACAGAATTTATGAAAAATATGGGTTTTTTTGTGAAAATAAAACTTATTTATATAATAGCTGGTATTGTAATTGAAATTCCGCTATTTAAATTTGCCTGCTCTGTTTGAGAAAAAGTTAAAGTGCTTTTTTTTTTTACTATTTGCATCTTAATTTGTTCGTCAAAAAGTCGAATGGTCGACTCAGTTGCTGCTACTAATAGATACAGGGTGTTTAAAAAACACCAGAGATCATAGTTTGGGGAAAGGCAAAAAATGTTTGCAAAAATAAAAAAACCAATTGCTACATATATTGTATGTCATCGTAAATGATATCATACTCTGCATAAGATATATTTAAAGAAGCTTTGGATGAAAAAACACAATTTTTCTTACATATTTTCAATAAACTTACATTGTTTTCTCAGATAGTTTCCCATGCAAGGCATGCAAATGCAAATGAGGTTTCTTCAGTCAAGTTTCTATGTTGGTGACGTGTGCATCACTAGAATCATGATTGTTTAGTGTCACTTCAAACTAACTTTATCTTATATCATATATGAAATAGCCATTGTCTCATCTTTTTTTCCTTTTCAATGGTGTCCAATAGCACCTAATGAAAACCACAGCTTAAAACACTCAGGGTTTGGGAAAAAAAGGAGTTATGAAGGAGAGAGAAGAGGAAGAATGAAAGTGCAGAAAATCGAAAGTGAGGAAAGAAATGAGACCGCATAGAGAAGGTGGTGGGGGTGGTGGGGGTGGGGGCCAGATGAGACTACTGCATAGGAAGATGAGAAACTGTGGAGAAAAGAAAGAGAAGAAGACAAGAATAGAAAAGGGAAGGAGGAGATGAGAGGAGAGGAGGAAGGTCACAGGAAGAGGAAAAGGGGAGGAAGAAGAATGCAAAGAGTGGAAGTAGCAAGAAAAAATTGATGAAAGAAGGGGAGGAGGAAGAGGAAGCAGCAAATGAAAAGAGGAAGATGAAGGAGAGAAGGAGAAGGGCAGAGGATGAGGAAGGAAAAGAGAATAAGAAGGAGCGGAAAAGGAAGTGGGAGATGAAGCAAGAGGAAGGAGGGAAGAAAGAGATGAGGAAGGACAAGGGAAGTAGCAGAGGAAGATGAAGGAGAAGATAGGAAAAGGGGAGGAAGAACAGTGCAAAGGGTGGAAGTAGCAAGAAAAAATAGATGAAAGAAGGGGAGGAAGAGGAGGGAGCAAATGAAAAGAGGAAGATGAAGGAGAGAAGGAAAAGGAAGGAGAAGGGAAGAGGGTGAGGAAGGAAAAGAGAATAAGAAGGAGCGGAAAAGGAAGTGGGAGATGAAGCAAGAGGAAGGAGGGAAGAAAGAGATGAGAAAGGACAAGGGAAGTAGCAGAGGAAGATGAAGGAGAAGATAGGAAAAGAGGAAGAGGAAAGAGAAATTGAAGATGAAAGGGCAGAGGATGTGGAAGCGAGAAGAAGAGGAAGATGAAGGAAAAGAGACAATAGAATAGGAAGGAGAAAATGAAGAGGAAAAGAGAAGGGCAGAGGATTAGAAAGGAAATAAGAAGGAGAAGCAGAAGAAGAGAGAAGGCAAGAGGAACAAGAAGAAGTGAAGAAATGAAAAAGAGTTTAATGAGAGATGGATGGTACACAGTGTGTGCAGGCGTCTCAGCGCAGCACTGCGGAGCGAGGGCCTCTGATTGGTTAGTTTTGCTGTCCATGCTACAGGATGGATGGGATGGGAGAGTGGACCTGCTGCATGAGACAGGGCGGGCTGCAGGGCAGGGCCGACACTGAGGCCACGCCTCCAGACATGCTGCTATGGCTCCATGGCTTTTCATAACCTTCATTTGAAGAGAAAAAGGGCTTTCAGTAAAACCTCAGAGCAGCCTTCAACTCTAGACAAAGACTCTCTGCCAAGGTCTGCTTGTGAATAAATATGCTTCTTAAAGTAGGTTCATGGACAGATAGCTGAGGTACGTGTACTGTATGTGGTGTGTATGCGCAGATTAGATTTGGTTAGTGTTGCCTTGTCATGTACTTGTTATGTGCATGGTTAGCCAGTTGACATTGACTGATTGCCAAGTCAACTGCATCATCCTCCATGCGTTCTATGCTTCAAACTGTCTACTGCATGCATGGGGTGGTTTCACAGTGCTGTACAGCACAACACAGGTTCAGAGAGACATCAAAGAACTCAGCCAGACACATCAGCCCAACAAGAAACAACCGTACGTTTACACCCAGTTTAATGGTACTGTAGCTGTTTAGCTACCAGATGAAGCTACTTCTGTTAATATGGGGCTAACTAGAGGGCTAACAAGCAACAGAAGTATTTCTCTTGTGTCTAATGCTTAGCTTAACACTTTCTTGTCCTCGAGGTGTTACCATTATTGCAAGAGTTAAGGAAAGGCCTAGTCTTATCTTGACCACCCTGTTGAAATGACCAGCATAGTTGGTTGTATTATGCATACTGGTAGCAGTGTCCCAAGAAAACTACTTAACTAGCCCTACCAGCGAGTCTTCTTTGGTCATCCAGAACCACCATGCTAGCCCCATCAGTTGGACCAGCACCTAACAAGCCTGGATAAGCATGGGAATTCATGCTAGGAAGCTGGTCTTTTCAGTAGAGTATCGTGGCTAATAGCACCTGTTTGCTGTTAATGTTAAACTGAGAGCTTCTGACTGGCTGAGTTCTTGTCATGTGACCACATGCCCCATATCCCATGCTGCATCTCTTGTGAGATTCACCATCACCAGGACCACCCGTCATTGTGAATCTGCATGCAAACAAGCACACTTCTAGACATTATACCGAAGCTTATTTATTTCATTTACCGTATAAAACCATTGTTTTTTCATAAACGTAGTAACTTTTTCATTTAAAATTGGACCCTTACATAACAGTCCAATGAATCTGCCTGAAATACGTACTGTAAAACTTACTGCATTCGCATGAGTACATTAGGAAAAACTGGCACGGTATGTTCTTCTCAAAGATCTTGTTCAGACTGAGCTATAAATGAAAGCCCGCTGACGGCTCACTTGGATATGTCATTTCTATCGCAGCTTTTCCTGTCAACCTTAGAGTAACGGCAGACCTGAGGAGCTATCAGACTGCAAGAAAGAAGGCTGAGTGACAGTCGGTCGTTTTGCACCGAAAGAGCATCTTTGATTGACAGCTGCTCCACTTTCAGACTCAGCACTGGCAGTGCTCTGACGGCTAGCAGTGATTGGCTGGTTACGTACCCTTCCTGACTCTCCCCCCCTTGTGATTGGCTCGTTCTCCTCCGGAGGTGAGCAGGAAGCAGGGTCTCTCTCGGTCCACGGGGCTGAAGACTTCCTCGGGCGACACCGCCTGGTCGATGTGAGGACAGTCCTCATTGGCCAGGGCAGCTTTGGACGCCTCCCCGTTCACTTTAAAATCTCCAGTCACAAGCAAAGAGAGATGACACAATACAGATTGATGCAAGGTGACATGCAGGACTTATTTCAGGCTATAAACACTGCGGCAGATCCTGAAACCCAAACCACTCTCAAAGTTCAAACCTGCTGATATATAAATGACATTTCTGCAAGAAACTGAGATGCTTTTCTCACCGCGCGTGATTGTACACCTATCCAAATTCATCTGGCTCTAATAGTTTCGAACACTAGAAAGCCATGTTGTCCTGTTATATCATGACCTAGGTCACTAGGTTACTTAACCCTGCTCCAGGAGACCCACTGTCCAGCCGAGTTTAGCTCCAACCTTAAGCAAACACACTTGAACCAGATAATCTCTTTCAGGATTACTTAAACATTAAAGGCAGGTTAGTTGAAGCAGGGTTGGACTTGAACTTTGTAAAACATTGGGTCTCCAGGAGCAGGAATGAATACCCCTGACCTACATGTAGAAAATTCAACTTATATTACTTGTACATTTTTTCAACTTTTGTTCACACAATTCATTGTTAGTTTCACAAGCCCTTTTCCCCCCACGTCCTTATAACATACCACGCCCTTTTAAATCAATAGATTCTCAGCATTCTCTGACATACCATAAACTCTAGTGTGTGTAGTTACCCTTAATTACTAGGTTGGACTATCTGTAATTTAGATGCATGTGAAAGCTTAGAGTAGTAGTAAGCTTCCATGAGAGCAAACCCACTGAGAAATAAAAAGATTTCTGCATTGCTAAAACTACTATTAGTAGTTTTTAATTTTCACAAACAAGACCACTAATTACTTGCCACTTATTATACTAATTAATGTCTAAAATCAAACCTACCCGTAGATTCATTTTTCAGATGCATCCAAATCAAGTTCATTCTAGCTAAACATCCAGAGCTAAACAGATCAAATGCTAAAAGATTAATGGGTAACATTAAAAGAGTCAAAACAAGACAAAGCTCAGTGATCTTTTCAAATAAAAGTTGTTTTATGTGTAACATAACATGTAACACTCTAGTTTCAGAACTGAAAGACTTGTCCCCTTGTCCAAAAAGTCAATCTCTTTAAACCCTGTTTAAAATATTACTCATCAGTGTGCTGACTCATCCAATTGCGGTAAAGTAATAAGGACATGCTAAAGAGATTCTTTGTACGTCTTGAAGGCATAGAACTAAACTTCTACAGTCAGAAAGAGGGTAAAAAAAAAATGTGGTAAGACCAAATTAGTGAACCTCTGAGGAAACTATTTTATGATTTGACTCCTTTAAGGTTACCATTTCACTTTGACAGAAATGTACAGATTCTAAAATATTAGCTCCTACCTTGGTATCTGATCTCGGAAACCTCTTCCTGTGCCAGGGGGCATGTGTCACTGTGCGTGCTGGGTCGCGGGGAGTTAATCACTGACTTGCAGTAGTTGGGAGACCCCAGTTGAGGTGCTCGTGGGATATGCTTATTTTTTTTCTTTGGTAGTTTTTGTTTTGCCATGGCTAGGGAGTAGTACATGCCGAAGTTGTTCACGATTACAGGTACAGGCATGGCAATCGTCAACACACCTGCCAGGGCGCACAGTGCGCCCACCAGCATGCCGGATGTCGTCTGAGGGTACATATCGCCATAGCCGAGGGTTGTCATTGTTACCACAGCCCACCAGAAGCCAATGGGGATGTTCTTGAAGTGTGTGCCACTACTGGCGTCAGGATCGTTGAGGTTTCTTCCAAAACGTTCAGCATAGTAGATCATAGTTGCAAAGATTAAGACTCCGAGTGCAAGGAAAATAATGAGGAGGATAAATTCATTGGTACTGGCACGGAGCGTATGCCCTAGTACCCGCAAACCCACAAAGTGTCGCGTCAGCTTGAATATACGGAGAATTCGAACGAATCGCACCACACGGAGGAAACCCAACACGTCTTTTGCTGCTTTGGAGGAGAGTCCACTCAGCCCTACCTCCAGGTAGAAGGGGAGGATGGCCACAAAGTCAATGATGTTGAGGGCATTTCTGACAAATTTTAATTTGTTTGGACAGGTAGTCACTCGGATTAGAAACTCAAAAGTAAACCACACAACGCAGACACCCTCAACGTAGGTTAACTGCACCATAGTCTCCGTCTCAGGAAAGACACGCTCCCGTGTTTCATTTCCCACCATGTAAGTCTCTGTGCGGTTGATGATGGGATTGAAGGCCTCATGAGTCTCCAAACAGAATGTGGTTATGGACACCAAAATGAAGAACAAAGATGCAAATGCTACCCACTGTGGGGGGAAAAAGAGAGAGAGATGTTATATAGGACCTTAATCAAAACAGTCATCCAAAATTGACAATTCTTTCAATATACCTTCCAAACCAACATTCTTTCTTCTGTGGAACACAATTGGGAAGGAAATTTTGGAGGATAGCACTGGTCTACACTGATAGCTTTCGTATGACTTCAAAAGACTTGATGCTTTTTTCAATACTTCTAACAGCATGACAGAATTCCTTTAAGGCTTGTTCTTTGAATTCTTTACAAAACAGCTGTAGCACAGAGTTCAGCTATAAATAGGAGAGCAGATAAAAATAAATCCAATTGCAACATCATGAAAAAGCTAATTGCTCATAAACACCCTTTTCAGCAGAATTCAGAGGAAGTACACTTGGATACTGTCACGTCTTCAATTCCTCAACGTGCTTCTGAAAAGTGCCACGTCAACAAATGGGGGGCTTAACAGCTGAAACTCAAGGTCACTGTGCACTCTCAAGGAGAGCGTAGCATGACAAGGCACCAATATAATTGCCCTCCACCACTTTGGGATAAATTTAACCATAGTTCCCTTCACCAGGGACTCCTGGTCAGCCTCTGGCAAGGTTACCACATGCAGATTTGGTGAGATGGTCCCTCGAGTGCTTTGAAAGAGGATGGAGGAGGCTTGCACCACTTACACGGCAGCTGACTGTAAGATAGAACCACAAGCATGGACAGATGGAACTGGATTTCAGTAGGGGAGCCCCACCACAAGATGACGGAATACTGGCTGGTGGTGGAATTACATAAGTGCAAGTTGGCCATGTTTTCCCTACCATGGGATCTTCTGGCGACTGAGAAAAGCTCCATCCATTATGTATGAATTGATTACTCTGCTCAAATGAAATATTAAATTAAGGCTGTGAATCTCAATGACAAATCATCCATCAGCACATGTATAATAGGAGTGGGAAAATGCATTCAACATGGTACAAATGGAAATTCAGTGCATTTTTGGAATTGAATAATCTCTGTAACAGTTTTTTTCCATTTTCTAAAAAAAAAATGTTGGCCCTTCTGTTTAGAAGTCACTACTACAATACTGGGGTTTTCTGGGTGCCTGCTTACCAAGTCTCGGTTGCTCCCTTTATTGTACAAATGTACATGTATGGGATTTTCTAACCCATTTTATCGTCCACTGGGCAAAAATTGCAAGTTAGATCACTTTGAAGAGTAATAGCGCCCCTCTTCTTAACAGTCGGCATGGTTTGATGTATCATTCTCAAGTTACAAGCCAAAGTTTAATGCTTGGAACTTGTTCAAATCACTAAACCCTGAATATGAACAATGCCTTGGCAAACAGCACTACCAAATGCATTACATGCTCATTTCTAAACAAAAGTACAATTCTTGCCCTATTTTCAATTAGAAAAAGTAGTGCTGTCAAACAATTAATTGCATGCATAATAAACGTTTTTTACATAATATATGTGTGTATACTGTGTATATTTATTATGTGTATATAAATACAAACACATGCATGTATATATTTAAGGAAAATATGTTATGTTTATGTTTATTAAATATATTTATATACTATATAATATAAAAGAATATGACTATATAAATGTATAAACATGTAAATATTTTCAAAATATATACTGCATGTGTGTGTATTTATTTATTCATAATAAATATACACAGTACACATACATATATAATGTAAACAAAAACGTTTATTTTGGATGTGATTAATCGTTTGACATCACTAATAAAAATCTACCATTCCAGAATTACAATTTTTGTAAACAATTCACTCAAACGATTACAAAGTCACTCAGCCAACTCATGACCAAATTTCATTGTATCATTACTGAACCATGACCAATTACAAAAGATTTTCATTCATATAACTATATGCATTTACAATATGTAAGTTTCAAAGCATTAATACACCTTCTCTGTCCCTGATCTGCCTCTGGTTCTGATGGCTAGCAACACCTCTCAGTTCTTCGGTTTCTTCTATCACATAAATTCTTCTTCCACAGGCAGTTTATATCTGGGTCAGCCAGTGCTTAGTCTAACAGACACTATTCCCTAGATGTGCCTCGTTTTCTGTGTTTGTAGGGAGGAGAAACGTTTTGTCTGAAGAAGCCTACGAGCACATACACACAAAAAGGCACATAAATAACATTTCTCACCACTTATTAAAATCACTTTGACCTGTAGAAAAAGCTGTTGAGTTAAGGAAATGAAGAAACTCTATTTGGCAGCAAAAAGTTTCTTTCTCCATTGATGAACATTCAAAAGAATCCATGTATTTTGCAAGAGAGATTTAAATTGCAAATATTTGAATTTCCTATTGTGGATGTTGTTAACAGTGCCTGATTTGTTTTTGGAAGGCTCTTAAAAGTTTAAAATAGACACATTTTTCAGATTCACATCACAGTTCATTGTCGTGACAATTTCCTACAGCTCCACAGTAATTATGCTCTGATTCATTCAAAGACGGATGTGGGATACAACTTGATATCTTAATGATGCTTGGAAGATGACGTGCAGCGTAAGGAAGTAATTAACATTGCTACACTTCTCAAAGAAGACTATGCTAGCGTTTTTTCTACAGTTTATCAACATAGAGGAAAATTTTTGTGTTTTACAAACCTTTCTCTGAAAACAATGCCTTTATTTTTTATAGATGCGTGCCATTGTACCTTGAACTTACAGTTTTCACAAGTTCTTTCCAGTTTTGTATCAAATATGCATCAGACGGTCAGTGAACAGGCTGGGGTGGTAAAAAAGCAGTTAATAATTCATCAAGGTAAGACATGGATTACATCATCACCGCTGCTTTTTCTCCTTCACAGATGCCTATAAATTTTGAGTTCATGCAAAATAACAAATGCTACAGATATCACCTCAAATATTGGAAAAAGGCTCTTTTTTAATTGCTGAATCACTTTTGCTCTCCTCAAACTGAGACCGAAAAGCACATTCTCACGACCTTGCAAATCCCAGAGGGCAACAGTTTGATCCACGAGAACGTTTTATCCTCACTCTCTCATTGATCAAGATAAACACAAGAACAGCTTGATCCCCTTGATCTCAGGGGACACAACATGATCCGTTTCTCTCCCTCTGCTCTCCAGATCACACACTGATGACTTGAAGTCACAGTCCATTTTAAGCTTTATCCCTCCACACACACACACACATCTACTTATTTTGAATGGTCGTCAATGGAGAAAATGCTTTTTCGGGTCCAGATGGTGTATTTACGGCATCTACCAGCAGGGGCTAATGCAACAATGCAAACCAGCCAAACCACGATCTCTTGCAGTTTCCAAATGAACATTAAAAGCGTCTTGAGAAACTTTCTGGCACTCTATCTTTCGGTGAATCTAGTGCTTTTTCACACCCATAGGGATGTTGACTGCAGACATATTGACGGTCAAGCTAAAGTGTCATCATTTGCAGCCATTTAATCTGGGTTAAAGAGCCCATTTTCATTTTTCAGCCCTTGAAAAAACATGCAAGCTCCAGTGCTGGGAATATTGAAACTCACTTAAAGTGCTGGGAACCGGTGGGCGGCCCGGTGCTGATTCATTCTGCGTGCAAGTGTGTTTGTGTATGAAGTATGAACCGATGTGTTGCTGCGATGCTGATGCAGCTGAGATATGAGATGTTCTCATTAAATACACTCACACACACCCCAAGCAGGCAGACTAATGAATGACGTGCAGCTTGATAATTACTGTGTGGACGAGTCTGGACAAGTCTATATGCACGCAGACAGAGTCTGAACCGACAGGCCTTGTGTGTTCACTTCCTGTTCAATTATGGCACAGTGCGGTTAGCATTCATATTCTCTCAGAAGAATTTCTGGACCTGAACAGGGTTTTAGACTAAGCCAGACACATTTACACCACAATGAGGGGCATCGGCTTGTGATTGCATAACAGACAATAAGACAAAAATTTAGCTCATTGTTCCTATAAAAAGAATTCTGGTTGGTTTTTCCTAAAATCTCACAAAAATATGTCCAGACCACATTTCACATAATATAATAACTTGTATAAAGATGTTAATGTAAAAGAAAATGTGTAATGTAAAACAATAACAGTAAATAATAATAAAATGTAATAGTTAAAGCTTAATAGTACACACTTCATTGTGTTAAAAAATATGATTTCCTCTTTCTCACTTTTGATTTTAGGGTTAAAAATGACCTGAACATGTTCTTGACCGGTTTTGTGACATTCACACCCTCACAGGCATTACTGTATGAGAACGACAGGACACATTATCAACCACAGAGTGGCATCTGTTGTTTGCAATGCAAAGTACAAACTAGCTAACATCAGAAAACAACAGGACACCTCACTCAAAATGATCCTATTTCCTGTCATATTTCAAAAAACATGCAACTAAGACAAAATGACCCTTTCACCTGATCCTGTACTGAGGTACGTTACTGTAAAGTCATCATTTTGAAAGAGGAGCAATGCCAAGTTTGCAACAGTTACCTTTACAACAACGTTTCTACAATACTAACAAAAGCATGCATTTATTTGATTTAAAAAATTGACAAAACCTCATTCTTACCAGTTTCTAACTCTAAGAAGTCTAAACCGTTTTGCTTATCTATACCAAATACATGCTCTCCCAGGCTACTTGGCTTTTAGTTTAGATAAAGATAAATAAAGATGTCATCTGTGATCATAGCACGTAATTGAGTTGTCAAGTTCTAATGTAATTAAGATATTCTTCCTGATGGAGGCGTCCTAAAAATATCTCATAACAATTGAATTGACTTGATCTAGTGTAGAAACGGCACGTACAATGCAGTTTACAAGGTTGACCACACCACCTCTGCACATGGCGTCTAGCCATGACTCCAACATCCCGATTCATTCATCTGAAATCTGTGTATTTTTTTCCAGCCGCCTCCACTTGAGAAGCAGAGAGGCGCTGCATCTAGAAAACGTGGTAAAAATAATCCAGCACCGTTGACAGAAATGCATATTTGATGCAGAAACCCAACATTCCCATCACGCCTCAGCGATTGCTCAGGCTGTGTATCAAAAACAAGTCATACAGATGATCTAAATCACAAATCCTGGCAGTGGTCGATGCAAGCGGACTTCATCAAACCCATTACTGCTTGATTTGCTATCAGGCAGCATGGTTCATGTTTCTCTGTGGTGCTGCCAGGAGCCGGGCCACTTTTCCTCAGATCCAGCAGCTCTCCGCTACAGCAGACAGTGTCGGACAGCCTGGCTCCTGGCAGAGCAGCCCATAGCCAACTGAATAATACATTTCCTTCTAGAAAACCAGTCTCACCTACAATTTACTTGTTTAGACGAGTCATCCGCATTCAAAACCTACCCAAAACTCTTTATACATTGGTGGCCAAAAGTTTGAAATAAATGAATTTTTACATTTTTTGAAAAACTTCTCTTATGCTTACCAAGGCTGCATTTAGTAAAAACAGTTGTGAAATGTTATTGCATTTAAAAAAATATGATTTCTATTTGAATATATTTTAAAATGAGTGCTGTCAAATGATTAATCGCAATTAATCGCATCCAAAATAAAACTTTTTGTTTACATAATATATGTATGTGTACTGTGTATATTTATTATGTATACATAAATACACACACATACAGCATATATTTTGAAAATATTTATATTTATATACATACACTGATTTATTTATATTTATATTGTTATATTTTATATTGTATATAAATGTATTTAAGATATAAACATAAAATATTTTTCTTAAATATATACGTTTGTATTTACATATGCATAATAAATATACACAGTATACACACATATATTATGTAAACAAAAACTTTTATTTTAGATGGGATTAATTGCAATTAATCGTTTGACAGCACTATTTAAAATGTAATTTATTCATGTCATCATTTTTTTTAAATGCTCAAATGCCCATTTCTTATTTTTATCAATGCTGAAAACAGTTTTTATAGAAACTGTGATCCTCTACAATTAAAAAATTTGGGTATTATTTAAAAAAAAAAAAAAAAAAAGAAAGAAAGAAAGAAAGAAAGAAAGAAATTAACAATTGAAAAATTAATACTAAAAAAAAAAAAGTTTCCTTTTATTCAGCCAGGATGCAATAAATTCAGAAGTGACAGTAAAACATTTATAATGTTATGAAAAAAATAAAAAATCCATTTCAAATTAATCCAGTTCTATTAACATTCTATTCATCAAAGACTCCTGAAATTTTTTACAGTTTCCACAAAAAAAAATCAAGCAGCAAAAACTTTTTTCAGCATCGATAATAATAAGAACCATTATTAATAACTGAGTACCAATAATAACTGAGCAGCAAAACAGCATATTAGAATGATTTCTGATCGATCGTGACACTGAAGACTGGAGTAATGATGCTGAAAATTCAGTTTTCCATCAAAAGAATAAATTACATTTTAAAATCTATTCAGATAGACAACAGTTGTTTGAAATTGTAATCATATTTCACAATATTACTATATGTTTTGATCATCAAACAAATGCAATCTTGGTGAGCATAAGAGACATTTAAAATCCTAATTATTCTAAACTTTTGGCCACCAATGTGCGTCTAAGTTTTTTCTACAATCTGCTCGCTTAGATCTTGGAGGACATCCATCTCCTGCTCCATCAGTGCCAAAGCGGTGGGCTAGAGTCAGTAGAGCTGACCTGTATTAACCCGGCTGCCAAAACTCGTAGAAATGCTGGGATGGCGTTCATCACCGATTAAGAGCTTATAGGGTTCCTGCTGAGAGCAATGATGGGACAGCGGTGAGGGCAAAGAGCTGACATTTGAAATGAGCTAATGAAATGCCCATAGAATCTCAAGGGGAGTGTCTTTTACAGCACAAGTGCCCTTAAATGCTTTGTGTGAGTGCATCTTTAGTGTCTGCGTGCCTTGCGGTTGTGTGTCTCTAGAGGTGAGGTGACTGCTTGTCACACATCAAAACAGGCGAGCTGCAGTTAGTGGCAGTGTGCTCCTGAACAATACATGATCTGTATGGACAAGCAAGGATGTGAGCAGTCTTTATTTCCAACCCCAATCAGTCAGCAAATCACAATCACTTGATAACCTTCATCAAGCAGAGGAGAGAACACACCTAAGGTGCACTGTGGTAAAGACTTGCAAACAAATGGAGTTATTTTATACTACAAATGTATGGTAGTGCATGACATCCTTTACGGCCCATCTCGTGGCTTCTTTTATCTCAAGAAAGAGAAGGTGGGTATTATTTCAAGGTCACCCAGAGTTGTGGGATGGGCTCAGAAATGTGGTCACCCTGAGTCTCTGTATCTCCATAAGTCTGCAATTGGGTCATTCCACGGGTGGGGGGGGGGGGAATCTCAAGAATACATGAGTAAAAATGACTTAAGTTTTAATAGGCATTTTTCTTGTCACAACCACAAAAATCGATTTATTTTAATTTATTTAATTAGATAATTTCTTTTCCTTTTCAGCTCTATAATGAGGGTGTGTTTTTGGCCTATTCATAAAGTATATAGTATTTTGTATTTATTCTATAAACATTTTCAAATTTTATATGTGTGTGTGTGTGTTTATATATATATATATATATATATATATATTGTATTATATATACACACACTAAACAACGTAAACTAAATTATAATATTTTCAACTGGCATTCTTATATTCAAACATAATAAAATAAAAAATTTAGCTTCAAATAGTCATTTTTCTTCAGAATGTTTCAAATCTTGCAGAAATTTACTTTGTACAATTATTTATTTTATTTTATTTTGAAAATCACCTTTTCAAAGTAGAAAGGACCCAGTGGAATGACCCAGTTGACGTGGTTGTATCCATCACTGATTTCTCAAATGATCAATCAAAATCAAGAGTCACCGACGGGCTCATTAGGATCATTTGACCCTCAGTTGGTCCGACACGGTATTGGACTATGCCTAAGCTGTTTTGCTGGTCTGTAAACTGGTTTTAAAGGGGTTTGGTGCACGTTTCACGCTGGAAATCCAGCAAACAATAGCATTTCTCAATGAACTCACCCGTGCGTATTTTGAGGAATACGGGTCCTCAAAGAGCGCCCACGTCTTTTTCTGCCATCTGCTCCAGCGCCCGGACCTGTTATCGGGCGAGTCGCCTTGCGCCAGTCTCCGGGTCATCTCAACACCCTCGTCCCCCTCGGCCGCCTCAGCAACAGCCTCAAGCTCCGGGTCTTCATGCCCGAGATCCAGAGCACCCCCAGCGAAGCTGTCCAAAGCCTCCTCCGCCTCTCGATGCTGCCGGTAGGTCATCCAGCAACACGGTTCCACGTCCGTCTCGTCGATCCCCCAAAACGCCAGCTCCTCCTCATACAAAGGTCCACACACGTCCGCCGGGCAATGCAGCTTGCCCGTGCGGTAATAGTTAAGAATGTGGGCGAAAACGCCGGGGTGACGGTCGAAGAAAAACTCCCCGATGTTCGCATCATAATCGAAGTTATTAGGCGCGTCGGGCTCCGCCAGCCAGGAGAGTCGAGTGCCGGGCAGGGTGCGCAGGGTGCTGCGGTAGGTCTGGTGCTTGATTCCTCCGACGTTGATCACGATGCGATCCTTGTCGTCCCCTTGGCCCATTGCGTACCTCTCTAGTCATATCTCCAACCCGTGGACCGTCATCATACCGCTGGGACCCATGTTAAGTAAATTCAAACGTGTTTACGATCGTGCCAGGTGCACCTCAAAGTGTCCATGCCAACAATAGAAATCCAAAACCCTTGAATGACTTCTAAGATGCGAACGCGTTTTCCCTTAGATACCCCTATATCCCGACCCCCCGGCTCGGGTTTGAGGGTGTCAGGTAGGTTTTTTTATGGTATCATTGGGCGCAAGGTGGTGCTGAACGGACAGCGCCAGTCATCCGTCGAGCCTTCATAACTCCAGCGTCCCTATTGTGTTACAGCTTCCCCTGGAAAAAAATACTAAATAAAACAAAACCCGCTACACGTTTGTTTTCTTTAAGAACGAACAGACGAACCAGCAGCAGATCTTGCCTTCAGTTCTAGTGGCCTTTAAAAAGGTGCACAATCGATGGTGCTTTGAATAGCCTAAAGTCCCATTGAGCGGATCGCTTGTGATGACGGTCTGGAGAAACAGGCGTCGCAGCAACAAGGGAGGGTCTTTCATTCACAGGAGCAGAGCTCGATCTAAAATGTGTTTTCACGCGAACAAAAACGCAACATGTTCTCGGGGTGGAAGACACACAGTATGGAAAGCCGTTTTAAAGTGTAGTCCTTAGAATGAACTACAGTCTGTTATGTTGCTAGCGCTTAATGTACTGAATACATGAATATGCAATGCATTCTTTGTCCTTTGAAAAATGAACATCTCATATGCAACAACTATTCAAGCAACTGTAATTTACAAGTTAACCTGGTTACTAGTTAGCCTAGTTAAGTAATGGCTGCAATTAGCCAAATTAAATACTGTAAATTGCCTAGTAGGTTGTATGTTTACTAATGTACTTAAAATTGGTAATTTGTGTGATAGTGTACTAGAATAAAGACCTAATATGGAAAGTGGAATGGTTACTATTAAAAATGAATACATTAAGAATACACAATCAGATTTTTCCCTCCTCAGAATTGCAAAAAAAGGAAAACAATGCTGAGGAAAAAAGTCAGAATTGCAAGGTGTAAACATGCAATTTGATAAAAAAAAAGTTCAAATCATAATTCTGAGAAATAAACAGTTTGAAATAAAGCTTATTTCTGCAACAGATTAAAAAAAATGAAAAAGGTAATGGCATAATTTTGCCTTTTTCTTGCTATTGTGAGTTTATTTCTCACAATTCTGAAATTTTTCTGAGAAAAAAAAGAATTGTGAGATATAAACTCACAATTGCATGAAAAAAGTCTGAATGGTGAGATATAGACTCGCAACTGTGCAAAAAAAGTCTGAACTGTGAAATATTAACTCACAGAGAAAAAAGTCAGAAATAAGGAAGCTTATTTCCACCACAGAATTAAAAAATAAATAAATAAATAAATAATAAAAAAAATGCACAATTTATCTTGTTTTTTTTTAAATATATATTTTTTTTCTTGCAATTGTGAGCTTATATTCTGAGAAAGAAAAAAAAAAGTCAGAATTATTCCGTGCCAGAAACAAAAAACTGATAATATGTAAAGGGGGACTCTGAATTCTGAAAAAAGAAACTTCAGAATTAAGCTTCATAAACAGTGACTAAAATGTGATACAAACATAGTAACTAATAAAATAGAAAACCTTCTAGTAGTTAAGAAGGAGTAGCTACTAGTAAGATAGCAGACACTGTTTATTTTTAAGGAATAAATGTTAAAACAGCTTGTCATGCACACTGCGTCCTATTTGTATGAGCAGCAGGTAACCTTGTGTTTATGCTGGAGCTCAGCTTGTGAACTGCTCCAGGTCCATTTTTAAAGGACAATGTGGCGATGAGGAGGAGGCGCACAACTAAAATCAGAGCACATTTGCCTGGGAGGCGTGTGTGACCGGGTACGTGTGGAGGCTGGACTAGGGAGGAGGTGATTTGTTGCATTTTGGGAATATTTGTGTGCTGCCTCCCATTCACAGACCTATAAGAGGGAAATAATACATGCATATGAAATATCAGAGAAGTCATGCAATCTCACTGTGCCTTATGGGTAACTCAGAATTCATAGATTAATGAGAAAAGCTTTTATTTTTCCAATAGAGAAGCTTTAAGCTGTTTGGAGACCAGATACACCAGCCCATTGCAATTGTAGTAATTTCATTAAAAAAGATTTTAGATCTTGATACAGATCTAAACTGACTAATATATAAGTGCCTTCTGTTTAGAGATAAAGGTAATTATTTACAAAAAAAATTCTATATGCTACTTGTAATACCATTTCTGAGCAGTGAGAGCCGGCAATGCTTATGTCTGCCTATAGGTGGAAGCAAAGTGTTTGAAATATTATTGAAACACCAAATGTCAAATATTATTTAAACAATTTTGTTCTAAATAAATACATAGATACATAAAATAAATAAATAACTAAATAAATAAAAACAAGATAACTTTTATTGAATAATTATGCTGGCCCAGTTTTACATTCCAAAGAAGACTGTGCCTGTTTAAAAAAAAATAAAAAATTAATAATGATAATAAAAATAAAGATAATAATAATAATAATAAATAAATAAATAAAAATAAGAAAGCAAATAAATGCTAGCATATCAACACGTACCATCTTCTTAATAAAATTCTTATTGTGTACATTGTCCTTTTAATAGTCACTTTCACCCTCCAAAAGAAAAACTACATTAAGACCATATTACAAATATTAAACTTTCTTTCTCTGGTGAACAAATGTGTATATATCTATACATTATAATATTCAAATTCTATTATAGTTACTCAAAAAAAACTAATAAAATATATTAAAAACTTTTGACTTGAATGAATGAAAAGGATGCTTTTAAAATATGCAGAAATAAATAATTTAAAATAATGTGCATTATTGGTATTAAAAATAAGAAAACCTAATGTAATTTTATTTATTCAATAATTAATGTACATATTTGTGTATGAGTGTGTGTTTTAATTAATCAATTAATAATAATAATAATTTATTGTATGTGTTGGAATGGGAAGATTTCATACTGTTTTGTTCCACTGGATTCTATAACAAAATTAGCTTAAGAATGAATGAATGAATGAACAATAAAATAAATAAAAGAACACTCATCCCAATGTTTAATTGCTAATGCTAAATTACTAATGCAGTTTTAATTATTACTTACTGTGTGTCATTTTCTCTCTCTCTCTCTCTCTCTCTCTCTCTCTCTGTTCTGGTATAAATTTCATAATACACAGTTTCGCAATAGACACTCTTTCAAGAGTGCAACGTTTTTATATATCTGTACAGTTGTCTTTAAATCAGTATCACCAATAAACAAACTGTCTTTGTCATAGTGGAAGCATCCTCAACTTCTTAGAAACACCTCAGTTCACAAAAAATATTTGTCTGGAAGTTTGCTAAATACCACACATGTTCTAAGTAGGCATAAACCAGTTGACCTATCCAAACCCTCTTACAAACCAAAGCCTCAATTCCAACCAATAGGCGATGAGCAAATCACCACCTCCCACCTGCCACTGTGCATTAGTGATGCTCAGTGCGATTCATTGTCTCGAATCGGTTTCTTTGAACAGTTCATTTCATCTATTCTTTTACCATCACGTGGTTCCTAACAGGGCATGCTCTATCTGTAAGTTTGTTTATTGAATTTTAAGGTGTCCACATTATTTACCTCATAAGTCACATTTATATTTAAAACCTAAATATTTAACTATGTGCTGCAACATTATTACACTGTTTTCGGATTAAGAAGTTGGAGAAATTCTACAGATGTTTCGCGGTTTAACGAGTCAGTGAGTCTAATCAACGCGTGAAATCAAAAGGGTTTTAGCAGACGTGTACATTAGGCTACAAATGCTGTCAAGTCACTTGCATGAAAACAAGTGAAATCAGTGTAATACAAAAATATATCTGCTGATTAAATTTTGCTTTAATTTTGCTTTTAAATTTTGCGTGACCTTTAACCGATAAAAGAACAATTTTTCGTGTTATGAAACAAAGTGTCAATGTAAACGCTCTCAGTTAGTTATTGACTCGGATTCTATTCGTTTCATGAATGAGTCGTTCAGACTGAACCGATTCATTAAGAAGATTCGACTCACAAGAGTAGTTCATTCAGGTCTCGGACACCGCTATCGTTTATTATGGCGGCGCGCTAGAAAGCGTGGCTCGTAGGGAAACTTTCTATCGTCTTTTATCAGAGTCTGTTTTATTTATTTCCGTCATGTCAGCGGGCATTATGCTTATTAACCTACATCGACTTCTGCACCGTTCTTCCGGTGCCAGACGGCCGTTTTTAGCGAGTTTATACCACACTCAGCGGGGAGTCTATGGTTTCAGACCGAGAGAGATTCTGGAGAAAGACGCTGGGCTTCCGCAGATCTCCTCGCTTAACCAAGGTTGATAACTTAACAGTAACCTGCCTCTAATATTGTCTGTATTATTATAATGTTAATGCTTTAGAGACCCATAACATACGCTTTGGTAGCGTCTTCTTAACGATGCATTCTTAAACCTGCAAATACATTAGAGATGCAAAGCAAAACCTGCAATTTTGTAACATGTATTACAAGCCGCATTCGATGGCTGTCTGATGTAAACAGATCACGGGCTGGCGAGGCTGGTGGAGGCCTATCGAGCACATGGACACAAAGTGGCTAAAATTAACCCCTTACTCCCTCAAACTCCTGTGCTGGACAGCGTTCCGGAGATCGGCCTGTTGAATGGAGCCGTGCATGGAGTCCTCAACACCACTGGTGAGTTTCTGCTTGTTTCCTGGTTGTTTCCTGTACGTTAACTTACATGGTTTTGAAGTTGGTCATAAAACACTTCTTACGTATTACTAAAGGTATGTTCCGGGTTCAAAGGCGGTTAAAGTCTGCGAACGGTTTATGTTTAGTAGAAAATGTAAGGCTTAGGCTATATTTCATGATGTTGATTAGTACAAGAAATAATTTCCGCATATTCAGTTTTGTGCAGAAATGGGTTTACAGAAATGGCATTAACTTGTAAGTCTATGGGGAAAGGAATTAGGGTTTAAATGCATAAACTTGCAATTTATTAACGCACTTATTGTTTTATAATAATGTTATTATTTTTATATATTTCATTCATGTATTTTAGTTATTTTTATTAATTTAAAAAAAATCTAATTGTCATTTTATTTATTTTATTTACTTATTTAAGATGAAAAATGTAATTGCAATTTAAAATGCTATTTTCCCCTCCAAGTTTGCTGTGTTTGCTGCTAGTTTACAGGGATGGACAATTTGGCCCCAAATGTAGCGATTATATATTAATATGACAGAAGAAGAACTTAATAATAATATGTTAGCTTGTAATGTTAAAGTATAGAGGTGCATCTCAATAAATTAGAATGTCGTGGAAAAGTTCATTTATTTCAGTAATTCAACTCAAATTGTGAAACATGCCAACCAGCTAATCAACTCGAAACACCTGCAAATGTTTCCTGAGTTTTAAAAATGGTCTCTGAGTTTGGTTCACTAGGCTACACAATCTGCTGATCTGACATTTGACTGCTGATCTGACATTTGTCCAGAAGACAATCATTGACACCCTTCACAAGGAGGGTAAGCCACAAACATTCATTGCCAAAGAAGCTGGCTGTTCACAGAGTGCTGTATCCAAGCATGTTAACAGAAAGTTGAGTTGAATGAAAAAGTGTGGAAGAAAAAGATGCACAACCAGCTGAGAGAACCGCAGCCTTTTGAGGATTGTCAAGCAAAATCGATTCAAGAATTTGGGTGAACTTCACAAGGAATGGACTGAGGCTGGGGTCAAGGCATCAAGAGCCACCACACACAGACGTGTCGAGGAATTTGGCTACAGTTGTCGTATTCCTCTTGTTAAGTCACTCCTGAACCACAGAC
This sequence comes from Acrossocheilus fasciatus, assembly GCA_036784905.1. Classification (NCBI taxonomy): domain Eukaryota; kingdom Metazoa; phylum Chordata; class Actinopteri; order Cypriniformes; family Cyprinidae; genus Acrossocheilus; species Acrossocheilus fasciatus. The sequence continues at coordinate 6,884,508 of CM071962.1, read as the reverse complement.
AACGTCAGAGGCATCCACCTGGGCTAAGGAGAAGAAGAACTGGACTGTTGCCCAGTGGTCCAAAGTCCTCTTTTCAGATGAGAGCAAGTTTTGTATTTCATTTGGAAACCAAGGTCCTAGAGTCTGGAGGAAGGGTGGAGAAGCTCATAGCCCAAGTTGCTTGAAGTCCAGTGTTAAGTTTCCACAGTCTGTGATGATTTGGGGTGCAATGTCATCTGCTGGTGTTGGTCCATTGCGTTTTTTGAAAACCAAAGTCACTGCACCCGTTTACCAAGAAATTTTGAAGCACTTCATGTTTCCTTCTGCTGACCAGTTTTTTAAAGATGCTGATTTCATTTTCCAGCAGGATTTGGCACCTGCCCACACTGCCAAAAGCACCAAAAGTTGGTTAAATGACCATGGTGTTGGTGTGCTTGACTGGCCAGCAAACTCACCAGACCTGAACTGTCAAGAGGAAAATGGAAAAACAAGAGACCAAAAAAATGCAGATGAGCTGAAGGCCACTGTCAAAGAAACCTGGGCTTCCATACCACCTCAGCAGTGCCACAAACTGATCACCTCCATGCCACGCCGAATTGAGATGGTAATTAAAGCAAAAGGAGCCCCTACCAAGTATTGAGTACATATACAGTAAATGAACATACTTTCCAGAAGGCCAACCATTCACTAAAATGTTATTGGTCTTATGAAGTATTCTAATGTGTTGAGATAGTGAATTGGTGGGTTTTTGTTAAATGTGAGCCAAAATCATCACAATTAAAAGAACCAAAGACTTAAACTACTCCAGTCTGTGTGCACTGAATATATTTAATACACGAGTTTCACAGTTTGAGTTGAATTACTGAAATGAACTTTTCCACAACATTCTAATTTATTGAGATGCACCTGTATAATGTAATTTATTAAATATGTATGGCGTTTTTTTATTTGTGGTTTTGGCTGTACTTTAGAAAAAAATATATATTTTCATGTTTTTATCTGTGCAATATCTTGCCCCATACACTCTCATTATAAGTCTATTACTGTAAATACACCTTTTGTCTAAACTAAGAGATTAGTTAAAATTATTTTCTGACACAATTTTAAGTTATCACAAGTGCACTTAAAAAATATTTTATAGTGTTGTATATTCAAATTGTTTAGAAATTTTTTTTAAAGTCATACTTTCTAAACTGATAGTAGTATAATGTCTGATGAATCTGCCATGCAATATCCTAAAATTATGATGATATGGCAATTTAAATACAACACTGTGGCATGCTGGCAGCATGCCTCCTGAGGTTGAGTTGTATTTGCCACAGAATATTTTTAAATCGCACGCCTATAATTTGACCCATTTTAGTTCCTTACATTTCTTCTTGTCTTTATTGCAGGATTGCGGCATTTTGGGAAAGCCGAGGCGACTTCTGAAGAAGTGGTGGCCTATCTGGAGAGAACATACTGTGGGAGAATCTCAGTGGAAACCACTCAGCTTCAGAGTTTGCAGGAAAGAGAATGGTTTTCAGACCGATTTGAGGAACTCAAGAAAGAGGCGTTTTCGCCAGAGGAAAGGAGACAGCTGGCTAAACTGATGCTTGAATCACAGGTAGCTCAACCGTTTGCATTTTGTCACTTTTATTTTGAATGCCTCAGGATGCCTGTTACAATTTGACTAGCATTTAACTCATTATACACTTGATTCCACTGGCATCAGGAAATGTACGTCTCCTGTGTTCTTTTTTTTAAAGGAATTTGACCACTTTTTAGCCACCAAGTTTGCCACTGTGAAACGATATGGAGGTGAGGGAGCAGAGAGCATGATGGGATTTTTCTACGAGCTGTTCCGCTCTTCGGCATACAGTGGAGTGACAGACGTGATCATGGGAATGCCTCACCGCGGTCGTCTCAACCTGCTTACCGGACTACTGCAGTTCCCTCCAGAGGTTGATACTTATTTCTTCTGGCTATATTTTCTGTATACTATATAATGCAAACTGGTTAGACTGGATTAACTTACAGTTTAAAGCATGTCTAGACAGCCTGCTGCTGTAACATATTAAGTCAGATATATACAATCTACACATAGAGAAATGTGGGTATTAAATCTTGGAGATAACCCGTTTTAGTATATTAAAACAATGTGTTTTTATTTACTAAAGGTAGCATTTAAAGGTGCTTTAGTTAAAGGGATAGTTCACCCAAAAATGAAAATTCTGTCATTAATTACTCACCCTCATATCGTTCCAAACCTGTAAGACCTTCATTCATCTTCAGAACAAAAATTAAGATATTTTTGACGAAATCCGAGAGCTTTCTGACCCTGCATAGACCGCAACACAACTACCACGTTCAAGGCCCAGAAAAGTAGTTTGGACATTGGTAAAATAGTCCATGTGACATCAGTGGTTCAACCATAATTCTATGAAGCTACGACAATACTTTTTGTGCTCAAAGAAAACAAAAATAATCTCTTTTTATAAAATTATCATAAAATTAAGTTTGAACCACTGATGTCACATGGACTATTTTAACGATTCTTTCTACCTTTCTGGACCTTGAATGTGTCCGTTGCATTGCTGTCTATGCAGGGTCAAAAAAGGGTAAGTAATTCATGACAATTTCATTTTTTGACGCTGAAAGTAGGGCTGGGCAATATATCGCATGCGATATGCATTCTCATCTCGTCAGTAAAGCCGGTTCCTTGATTAGCGGTAAATCTCCATCGCCTGTTTTCAAATGGAGCGACATTTAATACACAGATGACTCAAAGCGAAAGTTCACACAAAAGGTAAATTCTCTCATTTACTCGCCCTCATTTTGTTCCAAACCTGTATGAATTTCTTTCTTCTTTGGAACATAAAAGAAGATATTTTGAAAATTGTTGGTAGCCAAACAGTTTTGGTTACTATTGACTTCCATTATATGGACAAAAAAACTCTGAGACATTTCTCAAAATATCTTGTTTTATGATATAAAGAAAGTCCTAGAGGTTTGGAACGACATGAGGGGGAGTAAATGATAACAGAATTGACATTTTTGCGTGATTTTGTTTATTTTTTTTCCCCCTTAAAATTGTGTTTGCATGCACATCTTTGGTTTGGAATCGATTCCTTGTTTTTCTTCCTTGTCAGTCATGTTTATGCCATCTTGGTTTAATTCCACACTCATTGTTTCTTCTTAACAGCTAATCCTCTGAGTCACAATGTCCCACCTCCTCTTTCTACGTGAATGACTCGTTCTCCAAGAAATGCCAGTTTATTTTGTAATGGCAAGTTTTGGGAGAACATTATAATAGAGTCATTGCCTGCAGCCATTATTAAGCTTTTGATGAACCAAATACTTCTCCATTTCTCGCTCTCAGCTCATGTTCCGTAAGATGAGGGGTCTCAGTGAGTTTCCGGAGAACTCTCCCTCTATTGGAGACGTGCTGTCTCATTTAACCTCCACGGTGGAGCTGGACTTTGGGGCGGGACACCCTCTCCATGTCACTATGCTGCCTAACCCCTCCCACCTGGAGGCCATCAACCCCGTGACGCAAGGAAAGACTCGTGGCCGTCAGCAAGTCAAACAAGATGGCGATTACTCCACTGACCCTCATGCACGACCAGGAGACAAAGTCATCTGCCTGCAGGTCCTGAGCTGAGATGTTTCAATCAGTTTTAGGATGTCTGTTTTAGTTTCCGGATTAGTAAATTCACTAGCTATAATATTATACACTATGCTAATATAATAATATATAGTAGTATATAGTTGTAGTTGTGGTAATGTTATATCCTAACAGATCTTTATCTGTTATGTACAGGTTCACGGCGATGCTTCGTTTTCAGGCCAAGGCATAGTAACGGAGACCTTCACCCTGGCAAATCTCCCCCATTTTAGAGTAGGTGGAAGCATCCACCTCATTGTGAACAATCAAGTGGGCTACACCACTCCCTCAGAGAGGGGCCGATCATCTCTGTACTGTAGTGATGTTGGTATGTATTTGTCAGGGGTGTGACTGATTCATTCATTCCTTCCTTCCTTTTCACTGTATATAGATTTCCATATTTTCCAACCTGAGATGTATGACCTATGATTGGCCTGTCGTGGTTGTTTCTTAATTGTCTCGTTGCGGTTATTTAAACTGAATCCAATTATTTGAGATAACTGAAATAATTTTGCAGGTTACATTTCAATCACATTTTGCAATCCTAATAATAGGAAATTATATTGTGCTAATATTATAATATAAATTCACCCAACAATGGAAAATGTGACGGCACTTTGAAAGGTCATTTTAAAAGCAAATAAAGAAAGACAGCCGGGAATATTAGTATTGTATTTTTATTGTTGTTAAAATAAAATTATTATTATTATTAATAATAATAATAATGATGATTAATTTAATGAAAATACAATAGTATTATTGCTATAATTATATTTTTTAATATTTATATGCGTTGTATAAATTGTAAAAACATATATATATATATATATATATATATATATATATATATATATATATATATATATATATATATATAATATTGCCATGAAAATGGCCACAGAAGCTGGAATGATGTTAAACAAACAAACAATTTATATATGTTGTTATTATTATTATTATTATTATTATTATTATTATTTATAATTTAAATAATAAAATATTATTTTATGTATGGTCATATTGAATGGGTTAAAAAAAAAACAGGCTTTCTTTTTTGTTTTTAACTGATCACATGCCTGAATTTCTGCACCAGTGTTATTTTGGTATCATTGAGATCATTGAATATACTTATTAATATATCAATTGTTAGTTAATTTTTTTTATTTTATATATATATTTTAATGTTTTATATTTTGTTTTCATTTTAATTTTAGTTAAGTTTTAGTTATATAGTTTTTATTTTATTTTATTTTCATTTAGTACATCAAATTAAACTAAATAAAAATTAGAAATGTTTACTTGGAAACTAGCTGAAGTAAAATAACATTTTTGAAATTCTGTTTGTTTCTGTTCAGGTAAAATGGTGGGATGTGCAATAATCCATGTGAATGGCGATGACGCTGAGGAGGTCCTCAGGGCGACCCGACTGGCCGTGGAATACCAGCGACGTTTCAGAAAAGACGTTATTGTAGACCTGCTTTGTTACCGCCAGTGGGGGCACAATGAGCTGGACGAGCCCTTTTTCACAAACCCCACAATGTATAAAATTATTCGGTGGGTACCTCTACCAGTCACGGTTTTGGAAATTCAAGTTGTTGTTTTTTTCCAAATTCATTGAATTTTCCTCTTTTCATTGCCATTCTAGGTCGAGAAAAAGTATCCCTGATTCATATGCTGACCAGCTCATCTCTGAGGGTCTGATGACAGAGGAAGAGCGTGGTCAGCTCAAGACCACCTACTATGCTATGCTCAACGATCGGCTGAACAACATGACCCTCTACAGCCCTCCACCCACCAACCTCCAGGGGCGCTGGGGAGACCTGGTGGAGCCCCAGAACAGAGTCTCGTTCTGGGACACAGGCGTAGCGCTGCCCCTGCTGCAGTTCGTAGGAGCCAAATCAGTAGACATACCTGAGGAGATTCAATTGCACAGTCACCTGAGAAAGACACATGTGCAGGTATTGAAAGAACATCTCGCTTGATCTTTGCCCCATTTTGTGCTGTTTTATGCCGTTTTGTAAAAAAAAAAAAAAACTTGCAACTTGACCTTAGTTAAACCTCTCAACTGTCATGCATGTATCTTTAACGATATACTGTATGTACAGCCATCACTGATAATGTCTGTGAATTGCTCTTCAGAATTAGGTTTCTCAGTAAAGAATTGATGCAGTCCAGTTGATTTGAACAAACCTAAACAAATGTCTTAATTTGTGACAGGCACGGCTGCAGAAACTGGAAGAGGGCACAAAATTGGACTGGTCCACAGCAGAAGCCCTGGCGTTTGGCTCAATGCTGTGCCAGGGTAAATTGTTCTTCTCTCCTTCCTTGCACTGTTAAAATACAGGTTTTCCCCTAATCATTGTTACCTTTAGGTTGTTCACTGGTTATTTTAAGACAATTTTGGACAATATTTATTGTGAAAAATAATGCATTTTATAAGTTTAGAATTTATATTCTTTATATAAAAGATCATTTATTTAACTGTACTCTAATAGAAAGGATTCTTTGTGAGCTTAATACAAACTAAATATTTTCCAGATAATATTTTAATCATTTCTTTTGGCTTGAGATTAATGATAATATAAAAGTCAGTCATTTTTGGAAACGTACTGTTTCTACCTTTTTAAACGATTAATCGGCACCGATAGTTGATTGCCGCAACTATCGGTTATCGGCAAAAATCCATGCCGATAGTTTTCCGGTTTGCAACCCTTGCTGGAGTGGCTGAGAAGGGTCCGCTGGCATTATACAGTACGAGAGCGGCCTCTAGAGGCGGAAATCTCTGACAGCACGTGTTGTTTATTTTGAATGGGAAACTCCAGACGCGCATTTAAATACAGCCGACAGAAAATCCTGCCGAGGAACAGAGCGCTATTCACATAGTTTTCTATTAAATTACATAACATTATATTTGTCACAAATCATTGTGAATGTACATAATGACTTCACCCTAGGCTATAAATTATGTATTGTTTATTTTTCAGCAAAACGTTTGTCTTTCTATGGCTCTAATAAAGTCTGTATGCTTCATGTAGAGAACTGTAATCGATCGCGATTTCTCTTTCCGCTTGCTCTGTTTTTTTTAAACAACGAAATTCAAACTCATTTATGCCACATTGTTCATACTTGAAGCAAACTTATGTCCATTTGGGGATTAAATAAATTGTTTTAGACTGTCGCTAGAATTGAATGCAAAGTGTCTGGGGTGTGTGTGTGATACCTCTTGAGTTCTCCTAGACGCAGCGCTGCGCTTTTGCCCGGTGTGTGACTAACTTTTTTTTTTTTTTTTTTTTTTAGATAATTATCAAGTGTTAAAAAATATAAGCATATGAAGTGTGTGAGTACACATACAATATCCATATGTATGTCATTTTAATGCTATGGCCTTGTGTAGATATTTAAAGACGGCTATCTTTAAGCATGATTGTTGAAATTAAATGGTAAAACAACAATAAGAGTCCATTCTTAGCATTAATGAAAACTGTGGAAGTATCGTTCCTTGTTAGTGTTCATTTCAACATTCACTATTAGCAACTAATAGGCTATATTTTAAAAAATTTTAAAGTTTCTTCTTTTAACATTAGCAAACTGAGAAATAACTTTAATGATCAATATAGTAAATAATATTAATATTTTTATTCATTTACAATGTATGGTTCAGTACTGTTACTGTTTTTTTTTTTTTTGAAATAGTAAAGCACTAGCTTTCTTTCAGTATCCATTTTGAAAACTATCGGTTGATTAATCGATATCGGACAGCGTGGTCCAACCTAGCTATCGGTATCGGTAAAATCCACTATCGGTCGACCTCTAGTCTTCAATGTCACATGACCCTCCAGAAATCATTCTAATATGCTTAAGAACCATTTCTTATCATTATCAGTGTTAAAAAGAGTTGTTCTGCTTAATATTTTGGTAGATGAATAAAACTTTCAAAAGAACAGCATTTATTTGAAGTGGAACTCTTTTATAATAATGTAAAAGTCACTTTTATCCATTTAATGCATCCTTGTGGAATAATGTCTTTCAGAAAAAACATCCTAAACTTTTGATAGTCAGTGTGCATGAAAATGTTAACATCAAAAAGTAAAAAAAAAAAAACAATTTTTATATGTATTTATTGCAGGATTTAATATCCGTATCAGTGGTCAGGATGTTGGGCGAGGTACGTTCAGTCAGCGTCACGCTATGGTTGTGTGTCAGGAAACCAACGACATGTACATCCCCCTCAATCACATCAACTCTGAACAGAAAGGCCACTTGGAGGTGAGCCGAGCCAAACCAGACACAACATGCACGGTGTATTGCAAACTAACTCTAAATTTTAGATTATGCTGTTTAGTTGATGGAATATAATGTGATGCTTTTTACTGTAACTCAATACACCAGCTGCTCTTCATTCCTGAGCTGGGTGGTACATTTTATTGCATATAATTATGTTTTGTGTGTGTGTGTGTGTGTGTGTCCAGGTGTGCAACAGTGCTCTTTCTGAGGAAGCCGTTCTGGGGTTTGAGTATGGAATGAGCATTGCTCAGCCTAGACTGCTGCCCATCTGGGAGGCTCAGTTTGGAGATTTCTTCAACGGTGCCCAGATAATATTTGACACTTTCCTCTCTGGAGGTAAACAAAAAATGCAAATGCTAAGGATCCCAGTATAATTTGCACAATCTATGGTTAAATACATCTTTAGAGCCTGAATCCTGTTTTGTGGCAAAACTTCTTAAGGTGAGGCGAAATGGCTCCTGCAGAGTGGACTGGTCATCTTACTGCCACACGGATATGATGGAGCCGGACCAGAGCATTCGTCTTGCCGAATCGAACGCTTCTTACAGGCGAGTTAATGCATGCTCTCTTACAGAAAATGTACAAACTAAATCTTCCAATGGCACTGCTAATCTTTATAATTGCATAACTCCACTCCTGCAGCTCTGTGACAGTAAAGAGGAAGGTGTGGACGGTGACACGGTGAACATGGGAGTGGTCAATCCTACCCTACCAGCTCAATACTTCCACCTTTTGCGGAGACAAATGATTAGAAACTTCAGGAAGCCACTGATCATGGCCTCTCCTAAGACTCTGCTGCGCTTTTCTGTGCGTTTATAGATATGAATATCATTTATATGATTTTTTTTTTTTGTTTTTGGTTTTTTAATAAGGAATATTCACCTCGTTTTTGCACTAGGGGGCAGTGTCAAGCTTGGCTGATATGGGACCAGGAATGTCCTTTAAGCCTGTCATTGGTGATACTTCTGTAAACCCTGCAAGGTATCTTTATTCAGTCACTCTTTTTTAAACACGTTTTTGAAAGAAGCGTCTTATGCTGACCATTTATTTGATTGGAAACAAATACAGTAACAAATACAGATACAGTAAAACAGTGATATTGTGAATGTTAAAATAACGGTTTTCTATTTGAATATATATATGTAATTTTATTTCTGTGATGCAAAGCTGAATTTTCAGCATCATTACTCCAGTCATGATCCTTCAGAAATCATTATAATTTGCTGCTCAAGAAACATTTCTTATTACTATCAATGTTGAAAACAGTTGTGCTGCTAATAAAACAGCATTTACATAGAATAGAAATATTTTGTAAGAATTTAAACTTATTTACTGTCACTTTAAATTATTTTAATGCATCCTTGCTGAATAAAAGTATTATTTTCCTTCCAAAAAAAAACGTATCTTTTGCTCTTGTCTTGCAGTGTGCAGCGGATTCTGTTTTGCTCAGGTAAACATTACTATGCCTTGCTGAAACATAGAGAGACGTTACCAGAAGCAGGAAAAAACACAGCGTTGATCAGGGTGGAGGAACTGTGTCCTTTCCCCACGGAAGCCTTACAACAGGAACTAAATAAATACACAAACGCCAAAGGTGAGTTGCTCATATACACATCTTTTATTCATGGAACAGTCTAATCATTGTCTTAATTAGCATGTGTTTCTTTGGTTCAGTGGCAGTTGCTCTGTGAGGGGCCTTTGTAAGAAATTGTACATGTGTTCCGAATGCAGAGGTGTTTTGAAAATTGTAATGTTCATGAACTACACACTACACAAAGCACCATGAAAAAGTAAATACAAAATTATACGTGTTTTTCCTTATTTAATGAAATAGAATGATTTAAAAATAGTTGAATCTGATTAATAATAAACATTGTTTTACTTGATATTTGTTTATTATAAGCACAATAACATTCAAAAGTGTGGCATCAGTAATATATAAAAAAAAAAAAAAAGTTTTATGCCCACAAAGGCTGCATTTATTTGATGTATTTCAAAAATGAAGTAAACGCTAATTTAACATCTATTTTAAATACAGTTAAAAATAACTCTCTTCTATTTCAATATATTTTAACGTGTAATTTATTCGTGTAGTAGCAAAGCTGAATTTTAAGTAGCCCTTAATTCCTTTAGAAGTATAATGATTTTATGCTCAGGAAACATTTTCTTATTATCGATGTTGAAAACAGCTGTGCTGCTTAATATTATTGCGCAAACTGTGATAGTGTTTTTATTTATGAATAGAAAATTTAAAAGAACAGCATTAATTTTAAATTAAAATATTTTGAATCATTATAAATGTCTTCACTTTTGATATTTTGATATAAAAATCATACTGACTTTTTTTTTTTTTTTTTTTTTAAACCCAAACCTTTGAACAGTTTTATATATTTATTTCTAGGGGTGTAACGATACACGTATTCGTATTGAACCATTCGGTATGAGGCTTTCGGTTCAGTACGCCTTACAAACCGAACAATTCAGTTCGTTGGACTAATCCTATTACATTTGGAAAATAAAAGATAACCTTGCAACGTAACCAATTACTCCCGTACCGAACCAAACCGTGACACCACGGTGTCGTATCAAACTGAACCGTGAATTTTGTGAAGCGTTACACCCCTGTTTATTTGCTATTACAGTGTTGTGTAGCTAGTTGTGAACATGCAAATAGCAAACTCTATTGGAAACAAATGTATTTTATGTTATATTATATTATTATATTATATTATATTATATCACATTATATATATATTTTTTCCATTACAGAGTTCATCTGGAGTCAAGAGGAGCCACAGAACATGGGCTGCTGGTCATTTGTATCACCAAGATTTGAAAAACAGTTAGCCTGCAAGGTCAGGTTCACCACTTCACGCTAATAGAGGGCCTCTTAAAGGGGTCATATGACGTTGCTAAAAAGAACGTTATTTGGTGTAATGCAATGCGTTTATGCGGTTTTAAAAAATTATTTTATAGATTATTTTCCACATACTGTACATTATTGTTGCTCCTCTATGCCCCGCGTCAATTTTTACAAAGCTCATCGGTCTGAAAAGCGAGGTGTATGCTGATTGGCTAGTTATCCAGTGTGTTGTGATTGGCTGAATACCTCAAGCGTGAGACGGAAATGTTACGCCCCCTTACCATATTGTGATGCCTTGTCCCAGGGCAACGACAGAAAAACAATAAAAGCCATTATAAACGAGGGATTTGTTGCATCCAGTGGGGACATAATTACTGATTATAATGACTTATACTGTTTTTTTTGTTTGTTTTTTTTGTGCGTCGCGTTTCATCATGCCGGGTAAACATTACCGTGTCTGCATTTGTTACTGCAGAAACGACGAACAACAAGCGCTACTCTACACAGCTCAAAACTTGCGTTTGAATCGTCAGTGGCAAATTCTTTAAATATGAAAACGTACTTGCAGACTGTGAATCAGAAGCGCCAGACTGTCCTTGCAACGTTAGAATTGCCCCACTTTATAGAAACAGCCATTGAGCGCAGCTGGCATTGTAGGCTACTCTCTCCCAGGTTCAGGAAATAGTCCTCCGAAAAATGCGCTGCACACACTCTAATATTTGGGTTGAACTGTTCTGGAACAGTGCTGTAATCACAACTTAACCACTGATTTCTAGTTGTGTCCTCTTTTGGAAGCCCAAACAAAGTAGTTTCTCTTTCACAATGAAAGACAGTGTCTCCAGGACATGGCACCAGCGGCAGCAACAATACTACTGCGAGAATAATAGTTCTGCCACCTTTCTTTGCGTGTATGTTTGGGTGGTGTTATGCAAATCTTCCCACACCGTGACGTAGACATGTAGGGGGGTGTTTAAACGAGGCGTTTTAGGGGGGCATGGTCGAGTCTTTTTGGTTTTGAGACTTTAGTCTTTGCAACTTCAGGGGATCTTATCTAAGCACAAACAGCATGTAACACTCCAAAGAGAAAGGAAAACTTGAAATTGCATCATATGACCCCTTTAACAAATGCCTTGATCGCCTCTTAGTGTTAATTTGATGAATGTCATGATTTTAAGCTGATTTATTGCAAAATAATTGATGTTGATCTCGTCATTTGTTTCCTCAGTTGAGATTAGTTAGCAGACCAGCATTACCCGCTCCTGCCGTGGGCATCGGTACCCTCCACCATCAGCAGCATGAAGCCATCCTGACCACGTCTTTCTCCTGAAACCACACAACCATCAACTTCAAGAAATGATCGTCTTATTGTAGCAAACAAGCTATGACTGGTACACTGACAACAAACGCCAAGCTCTGTTTGTAGCCTGAGCGTTAAACAGAGGCATATTGCTGATTTGACTGTTTAATGCGTTCCCTTATTAGGTATAAGGGAACATCTGTTGGCTGTCATTTCTTAATGACATCTAAATCAGTTTATCAATACACCTATTGAAAGTATCGTAATTGATATTTCAGAAGTAATATTTGGCACAAAAAAATTATTGTATAGAAGAAATGTAGAAAATGTTTCCAAAGCACTTTTAAATAAAATTTGATATACATGCAGAGGGCGGAAGACTGAATGGAGGCAAAGAAGAGAATATAAATAATTATCGTTGCAGCGATGAGATGAATATTGTGATGTGAACTGGTAGTGGCTCAAGATCAAATCGTTGGTGCATTAAATGTGTGTATGTGAATTAAGGGATGCTTGGAAATCAACTCTTTCCAGATGAATGTAGAATCAGAGGGAAATAATAATAAAGAATCGATCGTTACATGTTTATGAAGCGAAAGCATTAATTGAATAATAATAATACCTGTCAAAAATCTCACAGAGCCGGAAACAACAAGATTGAGCTTTGTACGCAAAGTTGTTGTTTGATAACTAGTTTGTTGCTGCGAATGTTCACCCATGTTTGAATTATATGAATTGTTTTCAGTAGTCACAGTGTTGTGGATGTAACTGAATTTGTACTTGAATACTTATTCTGGAGATAAAAAAATTAAATAAATTACAAAAAAAAATGTTGATAATTTATAATTAACAAATTCATCATGCAATGATATTAATAATTTAACCTGTTTGTCGTTTATTATTTTCATTAAGCAATTCAAATTACTGCACAGTTAGAATGATTGAACAATTATTGACACAATGAAATTAAAATTAGCGTGCTCTGAAAAACTTCAATGTTTCCTTTAGAAATTAATGGAAAATTATAACCTAGAAAAGTTAATTCGATAAAAAGCAAAAGTAGGTGATTTTAACAACATTACTGTGTTTTGGTTTTGGAATATTAGGCTATTAACTTTAAGTCAAGACACTACAGGCAAAGCCTTTTTTTCATGCACTGGTCAGTTATGAGATTTTGAGCTTTTTTGCTTCCACAACGTCTTTTTTTCTGAAGAAAGAAGAAAACATCCAAAAAAAAAGTGTTAATTTGTTATACTTGTTCTATTTCCATCATTAAAGTTTTTTTCCTTGGACATTTGAGAATTTTTCTGCCCCAAAATGTCCAATTTTATTCAACTGATTTATATAACATTTTATTTTTGAGTGATAAAAAGATTTCCAAAATTTTGACATTGTAAACCTATAGCTTTATCCAATCTTTAGCCGTCTGTTCTGCAAGTTAGTGTACATTTAATAGATAATCCATCATTTGCATAATGCATAAACCGTGGTAAATCAACTAAGTAGGGTGATGGGTTATTTTATTGATTTATTTTAAATTGCCCTATTCACCTGTAGTGTCTTGAAATATTCACTAGCTATTCACGGCTGCGTTAGTGTGTATTTATTTAAACAGACCGTTTATCAAAGTGTCTTCCTCACTACACAGAGTTTGTGTGGCTAATGATGAATGCAGTATTACTCTTGATGCAGCAGGTGTACCGTTCCTGACGCAGTCTGTTCAGCCGTCTGCTGTCATCCCTCACACGCGCTCACCGGTTATTTACCGGGCAACAGTTGCATCATTTGTCAACCGGTGCGGTACAGCAGCCCTACTTCGCAGTACCTCGAGAACACGGAATCACGCATTTGCGCGCGCGTTACACGTTCTGTCGGTTCAGCTTGAGCGCGGTGAGTCAGTGAGGCGGGATTGGATTAGTCGCTGTGCGTCGTTCAGTCCTCGTTCTGCTGGCGGTACCGTAACCGGGCGGCATGAAACGGAATGCGGGCAACGATTAAAGCCGGTCACACAGTCACAGAGACCGATACTCGCGTTCGCGGCTTTATCCGTTTGTGTTTCCTGTAAGGCTGGAAAGATTGACGCGTTAAGAAGGTTATTCGGAGGCAGCGCTCACCCTGGAAGCACCATGGCCAGGGGAAGCGAGGAATCTGTGAATGGGTCGTGGAAAAAGCAAGTGGATGATATCAGGAAGATATTTGAGTTTAAGGAAATCCTCGGGACGTGAGTATGAATGATGCTTTGACATTGTGAATGACTGACGGCGATTGTAATCTCCATATCACAGAGTCAATATCCTCCAGTTTGCGTTCTCAAAGTTTGACCTGTGAGAATATTCTAATGTTATAGACAGGTGAAATAGGCTACTTAACTTTATCATCACATTAAACCCATATTTGCTGGCTTATAAATGGCTTAAAAAGTGAACGCTGATTTTTCTGGCTCAATGACTCAAGAAAAGGTTGCGTTTTTGTCCCTCATGAATATAACGTTATGTGTAACGACAGGGCGTTCATTTGCATATGTATATATAACCTTTGAAAATAAAAGCTAGTATATTGTATTTACTCTACTTATAGGCGTATAGGCTACTTATAGGCCTGTTATTCATTCAGACGTTAATGAACGGGTTGAATTAAAAAATACTTAATTTGCATTCCCAGGTTATCTGTCAACCCTGTTAAAATCATAAATAATTACTAAAATTCTATCTATCTATCTATCTATCTATCTATCTATCTATCTATCTATCTATCTATCTATTTGTGAAATCAATCACAATTAAAAAGATAATTCCCTATTTTTAGCACTTACATTTTGTAGGGTTTGTCAGTCAACACTGTTACCATGATTTTGTACAGTAAACAAGTGATTGTTGACAACTGAATAATTTAATATCACCAATAAATTCTTTTTCTAATAAACACTTTCTTATAACACTTTACTTTTCATGTATGGTTATATTATTCAGATGTTATTAGACTGGTTGAATTTAAAAAAAAAAAGAGGCTTTGCATCCCCAGGTTATCTGTTAACCCTGTTGTCATCAAAAATAATTACTGAAATGAAATAAATATATATATATATATATATATATATATATATATATATATATATATATATATATATATATATATATATATAATCCACTACTGTTTTTCACAATCTTACATTTTGTAGTGTTTGTCAGTCAACTCTGTTACAACAATTTTATACAGTAAATAAGGGAATGTTGACAACTGGATATTTAAAATAATAATAATAATAATAATTTTTCTAATAACACTTTACTTTCCATACATGTTTATAGTATTTATTCAGATGTTATTGGACTGGTTGAAATAATAAAACATAAAAACTAGAATTTGCTTCCCCAGGTTATCCTTCAACCCTGTTACATGATTTATACAGTAAACAAATTCATTATTGACAGCTGGATGTTTGTAGCAATATCAGCATTCTTCTTCTAATAAACACTTTGTTTCATGACCTTGAGTGCAAGACTGGTAATGGCTAAATGAGCTGTAAAACGGTCAACATTGTGATTAGGTGAAAGTGTGTCCCAACATTCCCTTATTTTTTCTTATAAACTGCATAGCTGCATATTGAACCAGACATATAATATAGTGTTTTGGTGTGGGCAGTGTGGTCTGTATCAATGCATACTATGTATGCATTTTAAATCCATACTTAACCTACTTGGCATAGCGGATTTTAATGTGCAGGCCTTCTTCTGTCACTTTTAATATCCCACATCCGGTAACATGGCCTTATGTTGTCATGAACAACTGTTCCTCTTCTGTTGTAGCAGCAATGAAATACAGGTTCACTGGGTTTTCCCTGGTAATTCATTGAAATAGACCAAGAGATGTCTATTTATATGGTGTACAGGGACCAAAAACAGGACAGGTATTTTTATGTTCCTTAGAGAGAGAAAACATTTTTCATATTTCACCATTTGCGTGGTTTTTATTTATTTATTTTACTTGTCCTGTAAACTGTGATAGTCCCTTAGCTGACACGTTTAGCAGGTCAGGCATAAATCATACCTCAAATATATTGTTTATTTTATTTTTATTTTATTAATTTATTTTTATATAAGGCAGATGAGCTCTAATATTTTTTTTTATTTTGTTAATTTAATTGGTCTATATAAGTAAGGCAGATGAGCTCAAATATTGATTTAATTTTATTTATTTATTTATTTTTTAATTCAGTGCATTTTCCAAACATCTGAAGATAATGTGTGTATAAGTCAGATGAGGATGCTTGGGTCACAAACAGACATTCTAACACGATGGATATTTGTATTACATAACGTTTTTACAATAGGACACAAAAAAATCTCTTACAAAGGGATTTAGCTTTAGTGGATACAGACCAATCCTTACCTGTAAATGTTTTATTTGTACAAAAGCTCCATTAGTCACCCCAGTTACAATAGCTTTACACCTCATAGAGAGTGCTCCAAATTACATGCTTCCATGTCTGAGACTCTGATACTGTATTATATCTCAGCGGTCCAACAGCAGGAATCACAGTCGTGTTTGCACATGTGCTGATTGTCTTAATCTGACTGTTTGATTTATATGACTGCAGAAGAGGGGAAAGACTCAGATTATACAGTTTACAGGTTTACTGTTGCTCAAGTCTCTCTCTCTCTCTCTCTCTCTCTCTCTCTCTCTCTCTCTCTCTCTCTCTCTCTCTCTCTCGCTCTTTGCATGTCCAGATTATAATAGTTTTTTATTGTGTTGTACACACCATTGCAGAAGAGCTTTTAAGGTCATTCTAATGCTTGGAGGATGTCATTTTCCCCCACTGTTCCAGTCATTTGCGTTCTTCTGATTTCAAAGATGATGGTGATTATGAAACAATGACCATACGTCATCACCAACAGCATGAATTAAACCCGAGGTCTTCAAATCTGCTCCTGGAGAACCACTTCCTGCAGAGTTTAGCTTCATCCTTAATCAAATGCACCTGAACAAGCGAATTGAAATTGAGGTCTTCAGGACTATACTTGACAATTTGTTGCAGGTGTGTTGGAGCTGAAACTAATAGGCTACTACGTTTGAGTTTGAACTTACTTCACGACTATTAAAAAAGTAAGTTCTATAGTATGAATATGGGTAGTATGAATGAAATCCGCGACGTTGTTACTATCATGTGACCAACCAGCATCAGTTGTGTTGCTTCACTGCCATTCATAAATCTCTCTCGCGGCCTCATGGGATAGTAAAGTGTCTGCCCTGACTGCACACTTCGACATCTCCCTGGAAGTGAGTTGTTCGGGGACTTACTGTTTTTTGAATATTATGAATTTGGACATACAACCCGGATTCCGGAAATGTTGGAATGTTTTTTAAATTTGAATAAAATGAAAACTAAAAGAATTTCAGTACAGATGAGATAACATAGATAATATAACTACGACGGCGTTTTAGTGCCTCGTTTAAAAAAAAAAAAAAAAAAAATCTAAGATTACGAGAATAAAGTCAAAATGTTACGAGAATAAAGTCGAAATGTTACGAGAATAAAGTCGAAACACTACGAGAATAAAGTCGAAATGTTTTGAGAATAAAGATTATAGTTATAATATTTTGAGATTCTAGCCTTTTGCGCATGCAAATGACCCGGATTTGGAGCACCGGTATATTCCAAATCTCAGTTTTCAAAATCTGTCAGTTTTATATCGAAATAAAAACAATATGTAGGCTATATTGCAAAAATGTGTTTGTTAAGCGGCATGTGAGTCAGTCATCTTTCCGATTACAATAACGAACGATGAGACATTTTCATTATAAATTAGGCTAAACTTTTTTTATGCCTTATGTTCCTTCAATTTATATCTTGCTATAAACTTTAAATAAAGAGCAAAACTCATTTATAATTTGTATTTCGTTATAAAACTGGCAGAATTTGAAAGCTGAGCTGTGTGTAAAAGCAACAAAGCACAAAATTGTCGTGATTACTGGTTGGCTGGCGCGCTACAAATAATGAATGGAAGACGTTAAATATTATGTCCTCATTTACAGTATACCATGAATAAAACAGTTTGTGAATAGTCACTTAAAGAAAAGGCAACAATATAACGTATGTTAACAAATTTGAGTCCACTTCAACCTTTAGAACGTTTTATTGCTGTTTAATTAAACAGGCTATGTGAGGAATGAAGGTTTGGACACCACAGACGTTTTTGCGGAGTAGGTGGTGGAATTTTCACAATAATTTAATGAATTTATTCACATAAATACAGCGATCCGTCACGCCACATTAAAGATCTTGAAAATCACATTATTGTAAGACACATAATTTGTGTTTCGTTATAAAACTGATTTTGAAAGCTGAGACTTTATTTTATATTAAAAACACTAAAAGCACAAAGCATGGGTGGCTGGCGCGCTACAAATAATGAATGCAATGGAAGGCATGAAATATTATTTCCAAGCATACTGTCCCCGCGAGTATGACACATGGTATGATTTCTGCTAATAATCCCACATATATTTGTAGTGTATTAAAAAAGGTTAAATAAGAGAGCTACAGTGCCCCCCAAAGGAATGTCGATTGAGTGTGTGAGCTGATGTTAAGATAAACAGTTGTTCCTGTTCAGTCTGTTAATAAATATCATATTCTTGATATTAAGCTGTTTCCGCGAGTCCTTAAAATTGACATCCCAGAAAGATGATGAGGCCACTCGGGACGCAACAATATTCAAATCAATTCCAGTGGCCTGGCAACTTCTCCCTGTGCTCTCAATACGGGTCATTTGCATGCGCAATATAGGCTATACTCTCAAAATATTATAACTTTAATTTCTACGATTTAAATTATTGAAACATTTCGACTTTATTCTTGTAACATTTCGACTTTATTCTCGTAACATTTCGACTTTATTCTCGAAGTATTTCGA
The DNA here is from genome assembly GCA_036784905.1 of Acrossocheilus fasciatus. NCBI lineage: Eukaryota > Metazoa > Chordata > Actinopteri > Cypriniformes > Cyprinidae > Acrossocheilus > Acrossocheilus fasciatus. Next base: position 6,865,528 of record CM071962.1, on the reverse strand, counting down.
CTTTATTCTCGAGACATTTCGACTTTATTCTCGAGACATTTCGACTTTATTCTCGAAATATTACGACTTTAATCTCGTAATCTTAGATTTTTTTTAACGAGGCACTAAAACGCCGTCGTACTAAAACGCCGTCGTACATAAACATCACATTCATCCAGATATTTCTCTTTTCATTCATATCTAAGTGCTGGTTAGCAAAAGCACACCAGCACGTACTGATGTAGTTAACAAAAAGACTCTCACTATACACTTGCATGTAAATAGTTAAACAACATGCAGTATATCTAGTCTTAACATTTTGCGGTCCATCCTAAACCTAACCAAAGGCTCTACTTTTCACCACAATGGTAACACTACAAAACCAACATAACAGAAACCTATGTAAATCCTAACATAACACAACATTTAAATACTAATTTATGTCTCCCTATGTTAATCTTGCACAAAAACACACACTTAATTTCAACATTTATTTCCCTTGTTGTCTGATGCAAAGCATGCTGGGAACTAGAAAACTCAATCACTTTAAGTTTAGCTTACTATAACAACATTTTGAGTTATTTCAATTAAGTCCAGTGAACTTTCATTATTATTTGAGTGAAACAACTAATTTCATTTAATTCATTTCACTGTTCGGTTTTACAGTGTACAGGTCTCAAAATAGTTGGGATGGGGGCATGTTTACCATGATGTAGCATCTCCTCTTCTTTTCAAAACAGTTTGAAGATATCTGGCTATCGAGGTTATGAGTTTCTGAAGTTCTGATGTTGGAATTTGGTCCCATTCTTGCCTGATACAGATTTCCCACTGCTGAAGAGTTTGTGGTCGTCTTTGACGTATTTTTTGTTTAATGATGTGCCAAACATTCTCTATAGGTGAAAGATCTGGACTGCAGGCAGGCCAGTTCAGCACCCGGACTCTTCTACTATGAAGCCATGCAGTTGTAATAGCTCCAGTATGTGGTTTTGAATTGTCCTGCTGAAATGCACAAGGCCTTCCCTGAAATAGACGTTGTCTGGAGGGGAGCATATGTTGCTCTAAAGCCTTTATATACCTTTCACGCTGGAAGGTCTCCCTCCTCTTTAGCCCGGAGGACACGGTGTCCATGATTTCCAACAAGAATGTCAAATTTGGACTCGTCTGATCATAGAACACTTTTCCACTTTGAAACAGTCCATTTTCAGTGAGCCTTGGCCCACAGGACATGACGACGTTTCTGGACCATGTTCACATATGGCTTCCTTTTTGCATGATAGAGCTTTAGTTGGCATCTACAGATGACACGGCAGATTGTGTTTACCGACAGTGGTTTCTGGAAGTATTCCTGGGCCCATTTAGTAATATCGATGACAGAATCATGCCGATGAGTGATGCAGTGTCGTTTGAAGGCTCAAAGACCATGGGCATCCAACAAAGGTCTTCGGCCTTGTCCCTTCTGCACAGAGATTTCTCCAGTTTCTCTGAATCTTTTGATGATGTTATGCACTGTAGATGATGAGATTTGCAAAGCCTTTGCAATTTGACGTTGAGGAATGTTGTTTAGTATTTCACAATCCTTTTACGCACTCTTTCATAGATTGAAGAGCCTCTGCCCAACTTCACTTCTGAGAGACTCTGGCTCTCTAAGACATCCCTTTTATAGTTAATTTTGTTACAGACCTGATGTCAATTAACTTAATTAGTTGCTAGATGTTCTCCCAGCTGAATCTTTTCAAAATTTCTTGCTTTTTCAGCCCTTTGTTGCCCCTGTGCCAACTTTTTTGAGACCTGTAGCATGTCCCAACATTTCCGGAATTCGGGTTGTACTATAATTTTGGCATACCGCTTGTTGTTTTTTTATTTTATTTTGCATGCTACATAGTAGGGAAGCATTTGATTTCGGATGCAAAAGTTTAGAGGTAACACTGGGGTGAATTTATTTGACATGATCTTCAAACTTTTTGATCCAATTTCTTATGCATAAATGCTTAAAATTGGCTTTGTAAAACATAAATGTATATATTAATTATATTAATTATATATTTAATAATTTTCATTTTTAACTTTAACTTTAACCTACATGCACTACCATTCAAAGGTTTGGACCAGTGTTTTGTTCTTTTCTTGTTTAAAGAAATTCATATTTAATTTAACTTTATCAGTGACAGTAAAGAATTTTACACTGTTACAAAAAAAGAAATCTATTTTGATGCTGAATCTAATAAATGCTGTTCTTTTGTTCTTTCTTTTGATCAAATAATCCCAGAAAAAAGTAGGCTATCACAGTTTCCACAAAAATATTATTGTTACTAAAATATTAATGTTACGTAAATAATTAATAACTGTTCTTAACATTGATAATAATATACTAAATGTTTCTTGAACATGAAATCAGCATATCAGAGTGATTTCTGAAGGATAACATGACACTGAAGTCTGGAGTAATGATGCTGAAAATTCAGCTTTGCATCACAGGAATAAATTACACTTTAAAATATATTCAAATAGAAAACAGTTATTTAAAATTGCAATAATATTTCACAATATTACTGTTTTTACTGTATTTAGCCTTGGTGAGCATAAGAGACTTTTTTCAAAATCACTTAAATTTTAAACTCTGCATTTTTGAATGATACGGTTAATATATTAAATATAGTCTAATATAAAAATAGAATTCCATTCGGTAATGAATGTTAAAAGCTATTGTAATGATATGTGCTAAATTTGACCAAGAACGAGCATAAATCTAGAACACGTTTTACTTGGATTATCTCTCTAGGATTTTCCATCCTGAAGATGACATAACAGATTCTCTAATACGCCTTACACAAGATTTTCCAAACACAGCTTTCAGACGCACTAAACTGAAAACAGCTCATAGACATGCCAGATAAATGTTTGTTTAAAAATACGTTCTTAGAAATCATAGGATTCAGCATGCAGATTTTGGATTTCTATAATTATAATGTACCAAGTTCCTATAGCATCCATAAACCTTTCACAATTAGATTACTTTGGCAGAAAAGTTGTTTATTATCATTCATATTAAATTAAATTATACCTATTTATTATGCCTCTGTACCTTTTATCATATCAGCTATGCTTTACAGTAAGTTAGTTGTTTAGACACTCTAAAACACTATTATATATTCTGTAATGGGATATAATCTGCATGCAAGCATGTTTTTGATTTATGCAAAGACAGTGACACCTGTTGTTTTGGTTGCATGACTTTGGCCGCATTTTGTTTCTTGTCTGAAATAGCTCAGAATTTCCTACACACAATGAGTCAACAAAAACCTACACACAATCTCCACCCATCCACACAGTCTCTATTGTTCAAACTCTGTTTGTACCGCTTTAGGCATTTCTAAATGAGAAAATACCATCAGTGTAGTGTTAATCCATTAATTTTAGATTAATCCCGTCTTAATCCTGTTACCTTCCAAGTGGAGGTGCCAGTTTTCCTGAATTCACCTGAGGTCGTGGTCGCACAGATTCAGTATGTCATTGCTGAAATGACAAAAAGTTCCTTTTCTGGTTGAATTATTCCTCCAAATAAATCTTTTTTTAGCTGCTCTGTTCTGATTGAATTGACGTTCCCTCACATCTCATAATTTGTGACTACACCCACATCCCATACGCTTATATAGGGTTATGAAATTTACATTTGCTTGAGAAATTCAGCTTTAGCATTGAGGTCATGGACCACAGAGTCTTGATATATGAAGACTAGTTCCTTGTTGACCTCATGATATGCAAATGAGGAGTGTAACTGGCAAACATATGCATCTTTCCAGAGAAGAGCTTTGTTGCAAAATATACTTTACAGTCAGGTGCATGTTAAGGAACACAAAAAACATAAAGGTCAGTGGATGTGGGTTAACGATTATGCTTTCATAGCCTTTACCTCAAGGTGGAGCACACATGGCATTGAGTTTCTGAGTTTACATTTCCTGTGGCTTTGATGATTTCCTCTGCTGTTGGTTGACTGACATCAGACTGATGGCAAAAATTGAAATAGCTACTCTGTTGCACTCTACTGTATATTAGGTAGAAGAATATTGATCTATTAATTTGATTTGATTTGAACTGAATTCAATTCAAAATATTTATTTTGCTTTTTTGCTTTTATTTTGTTTTTTTTGTTTGTTTGTTTTTGTGTGTGTGTGCAGCTTGTTAACTTGAGGTGTGCTATTTACTTTTCTAAATAGTCAAATTTGCTGTTCTGACTTGGCCCAATAAACAAATACCTAACAACCAGCTATAAATCTCTAGCAACCATATTCTTGCATCTTATCTTATCTTTTTTATTTTGTGTTATTTTATTTTATTTTATTTTGTCTTTTTTATTATTTTTATTTGCTGATTTGAATTGAATTACCTGAATTATGGGTTTTGTTTTGTTTTGTTTTGTTTTGGCAACCACCCATAACTCACAACCACATAACATTGCTCTTAAAACTACTCTTTATTTTATGTTATTATTTATTTGCTTTGAATTATGGGGTTTGTTTTGTATTTTGGTTTGCTTTGTTTAGTTTTATTTTTTGTTTAATTTTTTTGTGCTGTTTGTTGACTTGAGGTGCTATTACTTTCTAATTCAGTTTGCTATTTTATTTTTATTTGCTTTTTGCTAAATTGAATCATCATCAATTGTTGTTTTTCATGCTGCTTGTTGATGAAGTGTGCTATTACTTTCTAAACAATTAAAATTTGCTGTTTTGTTCTATTCTGTTTTTTTTTTGTTTTGTTTTGATTTATTTGTTTGTTTGTTTGTGTGTGTGTGCGTGTGTGTGTGTGTGTGTGTGTGTGTGTGTGTGTGTGTGTGGGTGTGTGTGTTGCTAGTTGACTTGAGGTATGCTATTGCTTTCCAAACAAGCAAACTTGATAGGTTTTATTTTGTCCTATTTTATTTTTATTTATTTATTTTTTTCATGCTGCTTGTTGACGAGGAGTGCTATATTATTCTCTAAACAATCATATTTGCTATGTTCTGACTTGGCCCAATAAACAGCCATAACTCTCTCTTACAACTGCATAGCAAGGCATTCATACCACTCGGAGCATCTTAACCGCCTAGCAACTTCCTGGCAACCGTCCATAACACTCCAGCACCATTTGCACCAGAAAACACTGCTTATGTTGTCCTGTGAAAGGTTTCTGAATTACATATGTGTTAAATCTGATGTTTAATGCACTCTGTCCAACCACGCGCTGTTGTTTTTCTTCTAGTTTAATCCTTTGCAGAGATGAATGCTGCGCCCACTGCAATCTCGCATGCTTATATGAACACATAGCTTACAAAGTACTCAACCTGCTGGGCGTTCGGCCAATGAGTCACTACATTTCTAGCCTCCTGAAGGGCTTACGTTTCAATCGCAGATGAGAGTTGAATTTTACAGTTTAAGAAACAGATGACAAATGGTTCATTTTGGCAAAGCACCAAGCCCTATATTTGGTAAATGGTTCAGGAAACCTTTTGACTGAAATACGGCCTTTTGTTCCAAGCTTCTCGGATTGCAGCAAGTGCTCGTGTTAGTGTTTGTAAATGACTGTGTGTGTGCCGAGGGATTAGGGTGGATTTTCAGTGACCAATAAAGGCTTAGCTGCAAGCCACAGTGGCAAACTGATTACACATAGTGCATTTGATACAACATCCCTACAGAATCACAGCAGACATGAATGTGTGCGTACAGGTTTGGCTTTGGTTTAAACAAATATGTGACCCTGGACCACAAAACCAGTCATAAGTGTAAATTTTTTTCCAAATTGAGATTTCTACATCATCTGAAAGCTGAATAAATAAGCTTTCCATTGATGAATGGTTTGTTAGGATAGGACAATAGGTCAAGATACAACTATTTGAAAATCTGGAATCTGAGGGTGCAAAAAAATCTAAATACTGAGAAAATCACCTATAAACTTGTCTAAATGAAGTTCTTAGCCATGCATATTACTGATCAAAAATTAAGTTTTGATATATTTACGGTAGAAATTTCACTAAATATCTTCCTGGAACATGATCTTTACTTAATATCCTAATGATTTTTGGCATAAAATAAAAATGGATAATTTTGACCCATACAATGTATTTTTTGGCTATTGCTACAAATATACCCCAGTGATTTAAGACTGGTTTTGTGGTCAGGGGTCACGTATTTAAAGAAGTACATACATTTGAAGTGGGTACTTAGTATTTGAAATACTCATAAATTGGTGAAATCAAATGATTGTGCAGAATTGTTTTATTTTATTTATTTTCTTTTTGTAGGCTGTCTAAATCACTAGTGTTTTATTTATTTATTTAATCATTCATTCATTCATTCTGCCCCACAACTGCTAATTTTATTTTATTTTATTTTATTTTTTATTTATTTATTTATTTTATTTTATTCTAGGCTGTCTTGTTTTATTGTATGTTTAATTTTATGATTATTTTATGTTTTATTTTATTTTGTTCTGTTTTATTCTGGCTATCTAAAGCACTAATATTTTATTTTTTATTTTATTTCATTATTCAATTATAATTGGTATTTCAGACTATTAGACCCTACTATATGCTGCTTACCTTGCAAGCACCTTATTTTGTATCTGTCCTTTTTCTGTATTCAAAAAAATCTCCAACCACTATTTATACACTTAGCCTTTCTTTCATTTTTTTTTTTTCAGTGGGGCATTTTCTGAGGTGGTCTTGGCCCAAGTGAAGGCCACAGGAGAGATGTACGCCGTGAAATGCATCCCAAAAAAAGCACTAAGAGGAAAAGAGAGCGGAATAGAAAACGAGATTGCAGTGCTGAGGAAGTAAGTATTCTAAAACCTCCCAGAAAAGGCTTAAAATAACAAACCAAACACCCATTACATGCTTTACACAAGCTACTGACAGAAACACTAAAGTTCAAAGGAAGCTGTTAGTGGGAGTTTGAGCTTTTCTCCACAGAGCGAGAGAGATGACTCAGCCTTTACGACACACCCCTCACAGCCTCCTACCTTTACTGACTCCTACCTGTCCCTGTCAAAAGCATTGGAAGCATTTTAAAGGCCGGACAAATGATTCATGTGGCCTCCGCCGCAGACCTCTCTATTCACCGCACGTTGAGGCCGAGCGCAGGTCCGCAGTTGTCATGGTAAAACGTTGGCGATTAAAAACGCTGCAGCTTGCAGCTGGATTGAAGATGCAGTGGTCAGAATGATAGAATTGTTGTTTAGTGAGTTACATTTGGGAATTTCTTTTGTTTTCAGCTCAACATACCAGCCCTGAACTTCAGCCATCCAAAACAAAGCCTTCATAATCCACTCATGTGCGGCTTTGGTTTGCTGTAATTGATCAAACATTTCGTCTGTTCTTTTCAGGATCAAGCATGAGAACATTGTGGCACTGGAAGACATTTATGAGAGCCCTTCTCATTTGTATCTTATTATGCAACTGTGAGTAGAATCTGTTTGCTACTTTAGTTAATTAATGCTTTAAGTCTGCAGAGTCTTTGAAAGGGAGCCAAACCATGTGAAGCAGGTTTGCAAGATGTAAAGCCTGAAACACTTAAGAAGTAATCTGTTCTTGTTGTGTGGCTGTTGAATTTCTTCTTCTTCCTGTCATTTCAATTCACATTCCAGTTCAACGTCCTGTGGGGCGTCCAACTCATGACTTGAAAGGGAGCCAATTCTTATTTTGATTCATGCACAAGCCTGCTGCTGTTGTTTGAAATCATTTTATAGATCTGAACAACAGATGATTACTACAGTCTCCATACATAATCCATAGGTTGACATGTGAAACATTTGCATTTTTTTAAACCCAGATTTGAGTATTTTTTATTATTGTTTTATTATTTTATTTGATTGTTTTCTGCTTGTTGAATTGAATCACCTGAATTATTTTTTTGTTTGTTTGTTTGTTTTGGTGTTTTGTTTTGTTTTGCTTTGCTTTGCTTTGCTTTTCATGCTGTTTGTTGGCTCGGGGTGTGCTGTTACTTTTCTAAACAATAATATTTGCTATGTTCTGACTTGGCCCAGTAAACAAATACCTCACAACCACCCATAAATCCCTAGCAATCACATATTAATTAATTTAATTTAACCACTCTTTTTATAATTTAATTTAATTTAATTTAATTTAATTTAATTTTGCTGCTTATTGAATTGAATCGCCTCAATTATGGGTTTTGTTTTGTTTTTTGTTTTGCTTTGAATAACTTTTATTTTTTATATTTTTGCTTTATTTTCTGTGTTTTTTCCCCTTGTTTTGGTTTGCTCTTTGTTTTTGTTTCTTTTTTTGTTGTTGTTGTTGCTTTTTTTGCTTTGCTTTTTGTTTTTCATGATGCTTGTTGACTCAAGGTGTGCTATTACTTTTCTAAACAATAATATTTGCTATGTTCTGACTTGGCCCAGTAAACAAATACCTAACAACCACCCATAAATCCCTAGCAATCACATATTAATGCATTTAATTTAACCACTTTTATTTTATTTTATTTTATTTTATTTTATTTTTGAAAATTGAATATAAAAGCTATAATGAAGTACACTAACATACACCACCATTCAAAAGTTTGGGTGTCAGTATATTTTTTCTGTAAGAAATTAAACCTTTCATTCATCAAGGATACATTACATTTTAGTGACAGTAATCAGTACTATATATATATACATGCATGTAATTTTGACTTTAATAACTAACTATTATATGTTATTTAAAAAAAAAACATTTGTTAAAAACAGATTTCTTTTATTTTTCAGTGTGTCAGGTGGGGAGTTGTTTGATCGAATCGTAGAGAGGGGTTTCTACACGGAGCAGGATGCCAGTGCGTTAATCAAGCAAGTTCTGGATGCAGTTAACTACCTGCATTCACTGGGGATAGTCCACCGAGACCTGAAGGTGATGATTTCACTTGACTGATTTCCTTCACACCAAAATAAATCGATATACTTTCACTATACAGTATATAGGAAGCTGGAACATGAGACTTGAAAGGTCACCACACTGCGATCGCTCACTTCCACTTCAGTGGAAACAAAATGTTACGGTGTAAAAAAAAAAAACTCCTTGTGACTTTTTAACCTTATCATCTTCTCTCTCATCTCCTGACAGCCAGAGAATCTGCTCTATTTTAACCCACATGAAGAATCCAAGATTATGATAAGTGATTTCGGGCTGTCCAAGATGGAGGGCGCAGCCAATGACATCATGTCCACAGCCTGTGGGACGCCAGGATATGTGGGTAGGGCTGTCGATCCACTAAATATCAGTGTTCTCCTACACTGAATCTGAAAATTTAATTAAAGGATTGTCATTTTATTGGAAAAAAAAATGTTAATTGGTTAACGGTAAGTTTGTGGTTAAAACTGTAACATCTGTACTGTTACAGTACAATACTGTTAAATAAACAGTTTTTTTAAAGTGAAAAAGAAGTTATCTTATACCGTACACTAAAAAACATAAACTGACATTCCTAGAGTTCTCTGTGACAGCTCGCATTTGATGGTTGTTCACTGAAAGTTTTTTTCTGATCAGTTATGTATATAAAGGTTTTATTAATAAGTATTGCATCAATTTAGTGTCATTTCTCTTTTCCACCTGTGTTTTTAAAGTATTTGTGTGTCATTGTATTGTAAAGGTAAAAAAATATTGTAGTCATTTGGTATGTTAGTATTATGACACTTAATATATGCATATATTGAAATATATGCATTTTTTAACCATACTGCTATTTCTACCGCAAATTTCACTGATGTAGTTTTTTTTTTTTTTTTAATGTATGCTTAAAGGAATAGTTCATACAAACATAAAATGAGGTGTTTCAAATCCATATGTTTTTGTTTCCATATTCATATGTTTCATATCCATTTATTTTGGGGAAACACTATGCTATGAAGTGATAATGTGTACTTGTCTGTCAAGTCCAAAAAAAAGCACAAAAAATGTGGTTAAGAAAATAAAAATAAGGAATAGCAATTTATTAAATCTCACAATTCAGTCATTTTTCTTGCAATTGGTATACGTAACATCTCGCAATTCTTGACTTTTTTCACAATTGCGAGTTTATATATTGCAATTCTGAGTTTTTTCTAAAAAATGTGAGAAAAAAAATCTGAACTGTGAGATAAAAAAATATTAATTTCTTAATTTAAACACTTTATTACATGACAGAAGCAAGCTTCTACATACATGAGATGATCTAAATGATGATTAAATTTGTTCAATTATCCTTAATTACCCTGTTAAATTTTAGTAAATGCATCATTTCATTTGTTTTCGCTGTCTTTTATTACTTCAGCTCCAGAGGTATTAGCACAGAAACCTTACAGCAAAGCTGTGGACTGCTGGTCTATAGGAGTGATTGCTTACATCTTGTGAGTGTGTTTTTACCCCTTATGAAACACATTTGGCTGCTTTCCAAACCATTTTTACAGTCATTATTTTGAAAAGAAGTTTAAAATACTGACCACTTTTGAATCCTCGACCTCCTCAGGTTGTGTGGATACCCTCCGTTTTATGACGAGAATGACTCCAAACTGTTTGAGCAAATACTGAGGGCAGAATACGAGTTTGATGCCCCGTATTGGGACGATATTTCTGATTCAGGTGTGTATGGCATTGGAAATCACAGTGAAAAGAATCGTATATTAAACAGACCTCTTTTACTCACCCTCATGTCATTCCAAACCACAAAAGAAGATATTTTGAAGAATGTTGGTGACCCACTGGGTCATAGTATTTTTGTTCGTACCATGGAAGCCAATGGGATATGAAACTATTTCGTTTCCAGATTTTCATTTTTGGGTGATTTATCCCTTTAATGATGCTTTAATGAGATAAACGCTTACATTTATTCGTATCAGCTTCAGTTTTGGAGAAAATGACACCCTTCTTCACCTCTTTTTGTCTCTTCTACCCACTTAAATGCCATCATTAAGTATGACTTGGCTTTCTTGTGTTTACTTGTCACTGACAGTAACGACATTTTTTTCACATGTGCAACACTTTAATAAGGGTTTTTCAAAAGTAACACTGTGGTATTGCAGCCAGATATAAATCAGCAGATGAAAAGCATTATCTGGCACTAGGCCATTCGGCATCGTTTGAAAATAACAACTCGACACCCACACCACAAGCTGTTCCCTGGTGTCTGGGGAAGTGTAGGAGGGTGTCATTTTTTTCACAATTAGAACTGCACCCTTGTGTAACCGATTCAGGTTTCTTTATTTTCACATTTGTATTGTTTCGTAGCTAAAGACTTCATTAGTAACCTGATGCAGAAAGATCCAGAAAAGAGGTTCACTTGTGATGAGGCTCTTCGGCATCCGTGGTGAGCGACCAGGAATATAGACACATTGCATTTACATCCTTTCTCATGAAAAACCCTGGGGTTATATTAGTTGCTGCTGGTTTAAGGGTTTAGTTGCTGTAAATAAATTAGGACATTGAAATGGCTGGGAAATAATGGTCCAAACATCCTGAATTATATAATATAGTCCTATTATATTATATTATAAATAATATATATTCATATGCAATACAATAATTAGAACTGGGAGTGTCACAAATGTCAAAATGCAAAATGCAAAAAAAAAAAAAAAAACGGGGGGGGGGGGGGGGTCTAAAATAGGTCTATTTTTTTGTATATATTATGTAATAATTTATATACAGTTCAAAAGTATTTTTAACGGAGGTTAATCGTTTTATTTAGACAGGAGGGCACTAAATTGATGAAAAGTGACAGTAAAGACTATGTTTGTATTTCAAATATGTCAATTCATCACTGAATCCTGAAAAGGCACAAATCAGCATATTACAATGATTTTTTAAGGATCATGTGACACTGAAGACTGGAGTAATGGCTGCTGAAAATTCAGCTTTGCATTACAGAAATAAATGACATTTTAAAATATATTAAAATAAAAAAACAGGTATTTTATGTTTGGTCAGCCATGGTGAGCATAAAAGATAAATATATACTGTATATATAAAGCTTAAAAATTACATATAATAAATTATATAATATTAATTATTACCTTGCAAGAACTGTAATTCTATTCATCTCATAATATTATTGAGCACAGGGTTGCTAGTTTACTAAAACTAAACTGAATCAATTTTTGTAAAAATTATTATTTAAACATTAAATTTAGTTTTATTTTCATTTCAGTTAAATGTATTTTATTTTAGCCAATAGCCAACATTTCTCATTTTAACTTGATATACTAACATAACTAAACCTCACAATAAAATACAAATTAATAAAAATAATATAGACATTTTTAAAAAAGTAATAAAAATTAAACATAAATAAAATAAAATTTAAAAATTAAACTAATTTAAAATATAAATGGAAACTATAATAGTATCTCAATGATACTAAAATAACACTGGAGCACAAAGTTTCATGTTTTTACATTATATAGTTATGCTCAAGACTCTGCCAGGTGATACTACAGGAAGTCCAGCTGCTGACTCTCCTCTGATTGCAGGATAGCTGGTGATACTGCGCTCTGTAAGAACATCCACGAATCAGTCAGCCGGCAGATGAAGAAGAACTTTGCCAAAGCAAAATGGAGAGTAAGTGGCCACTTCCTTTCCTCCTTTTCCTTCTTCCTCCAAAAAGAAATTTTACATCGAACAGCATGAAAGGCGATTTCAAATTCTGTATTCTTCTCTCCTCACAGCAAGCGTTCAACGCTACCGCAGTGATCAGACATATGAGGCGTCTTCAGCTCGGCAGCAGTATGGATTCCTCTCAGCACAGGAAGCAGAATCCAACATCCATGCCAGGGAAGAGTCAGTCGATCGACGTCTCCTCAGTCCACCGCAACGACTGTAAGTTTTTGCCTTAATATTTCATGAAACTCACAATGCTTTTGTTGACCAACTTGAGTTACTCATCAGCAGTGGTGTGCTGTGTGTTGTATTATGTCGTATTGTTGAACAGCCCTTGAGGAGGGTGTTATCTTTGTCTAGGTTCGTCCATGCAAGCGGCAAACTCTTCCTCGAGGACGCCCGAGCGGCAAACGCGGCCATCCACGGTCACTACCATCATCACTGGCTCCAAATGACATCACTTCCTGTCAGACTGCTCACTTAACTGTTGCACTTTGTGGAAAGATGTGTTTTCTCCTATTTAACGGTAACTTCCATCGTCCACAGTCGCCGGTCCAAACCAGTTTTCCTTTCTGGAAAGCCAATGGTGTGCTACGAAACCAGACTGATTCAAAAATAGCAGCCTGCGTGAAATTCAGGGGACTGTTTTATGTGGTTGTTGAATGGAGATTACGAACCTTGAGATGAAGAACATCTGCTTTGAGTCTTAATAGAAGACAAAAAGGTGTAGATAAAACGATTTTCATTCATTAAAGAGTTCTCGTAACGTTTTGCTGCTTTATTTCAACCTGCTGCTGTTTTGAAGAACCAAACGATAAATGATGTGGGATTTACAGAAGTTGATGTAATGAATACAGGCTTTAAACCAATAGCCACGTTTATTGTCATCCAATACGTATAAACTTGAAATTCGGTCCTGGATGCGCAACCCGATCTCTTGAAAGTGCGTATAAATAGTACGCTAAAATAAAATTGAAAACTCGTGGTATTGATACACAAAAATTGGCGTGTATATGCTACACGATGGGTAGGATTAAGGTTGTGGGGTAGATGCATATCATATGTACGTGAAAACGGCGTATCATATCCACGCAAAAAACCTGCGTATTATATGTACGCCAAACACGTTCGTATCATATGTACGCCAAAGTCCATTTTTGCGTATCAATACCACGAGTTTTCGTTTTTATTGGGCGTACTATTTATACGCATTTTCATGAGACCGGGCTCGGATGCATCTGCCATTTATTTTTGAGAGAATGAAGGTATAAACAAACACAAATGCTCAGCAATTTGTTAATATCAGTGAAAGAATCTGGAGTGATTTGTGTGTCAAATGTTTCTGAAGATATAAAATGATGGTGAAAAGCAGTATTTTGTGTATGTTTTGGATTTATTTTGTAAGCTTTGCTTTTTTTTTTTTAAATGACTTTTGGTCACACTTTACATTGCAGTGATTATGTTGCTTTGTAGTATTTTGTGTAAAATTTATTGCTGTTGCCACTTAAATTACTATTAATAGTACATTATTATTAAATAAATGGAATATAGACACTGTAATGTAAACTGCCATTATTCTTTTAACTGTGGCTAATGATGAGATTGATTAACGCTTGACCAATAACGTGTTTGTTTTATCACAGATCTATATGAAAAGTACCAGCTTCAGTGACGGACATTTGTATTTGCCGATCTTGTGTTTCAGTGACGCGAAAATGACTAAAATTTCACACAAACATGGCAGTTTTCCAGTTTAACTGAAGCTGTTTTGATATGATGTGTCCACTGATATACGACCGTGAGAGTTTCAGTTTCTGCTCTAAATCTTGCATGTCATCCTGGTCTTCATACCGGCCCTCTGAATTTAGCAGCTGAGTGCTGGTTCTTTCATTCAGGTCGCAGAAATGATGTAAGCAGTGTTTTCTCTTTAGTAGATTTGTTCTGTGGTGAGTGTTTTTGGTGAGTGTATGGTTTCAAATTTTCATTAAAGACAAAGATAACACCAGATTTATTGTTGGATTTATTGTGATTTAAACTAAAAGAGCTGTTACAAAGATTTACAACATGAAATGTTTGTATTAAATGTAACACTTTACATTACCCCAGCACAAAATGAATAAAAATCGGGTTGCTTTAAAATGAAGTTAGAATTAATAATGATTAAGTTGTGCAATACTTGTGTCATTATAGTGTGTGACGAAATGCATTTTAAACTAGCCATAAAAATAACAATTGGCGAGTTATTATTAGTCATATAGTAAGGGTTATAAAAGCCTACATATGAATAAATGTACATCTTTTAAAAGAACTATGATACATGGATTACATACGTTCTGCATGCATGAATACACATTTAAGGCTACGCTCTTTTGCGCTATTGTGTGCATGTTTACTGCATTGTGCCAAAACGCCTTCACAGAATCTACTGTAAAGTACTGTAAAGCTCTCTACCCGTTCTCTTGTAGTTATCATCCTCTGTTTTACACCGTGTGTCGGTTGTACTCGTAAGATGGGTCGAGGCCGTCGTAGTGAAACTCTCTCCACTGCTCTGTCTTCTCTCTGGTGCGCTCGTCTTGCTCTGGAGCGGAGTAAAAATGCAGGAATTTTAGCTTTAACTGTGTATTCAGATGATTACACACAGGCCTTCACAGTAGCAGATATAATATTTGATGCTATACTGCACTAACATGACCATGTGCATGATTGGCAAGTATGGCTACTGTAGGGTACAGACATAAAGACATGCATATTTAAATATAGCTTTATTACATGCTATCAGTTTTGTATTGTCACAAATGAGAAATCATAAATTCTATATATTTATATATTAGGCAGTTTCTCTCACATAGCAATGGCATTTATTGTGTAAAACAGTTTATTTATTTTTTCTCAGTAGACCCTATTTTGAAAAGTACATGCAAGATATTAAAACTATTTTATAGTATTTTTTAAATTAAACTAACAATTATTTGTATATATATTTTTTTTTTAAATAATGAAAATATAAAATATGGCATGGAATGTTGCAATTAATAAATAAACAATAAAATCTAAGCATAAGTAAATAAGGTGTGAAATAAATGTATTTATTAAATACATGAAATACCACCTGAAATTAAATATGCCTTAAAATTAAAAACCTTATGAAATATGAAATTAAATGCACCTTGAAATAAAACGATGCAGAAAAGATGAAACAAATCATTCTATCACAAAATATTCAAATATATAATGAAATGTTTCAGTTATTTTATATATATATATATATATATATATATATATATATATATATATATATATATATATATGAAGAGTTCATATGCAAAAATCTCTGACATTTTCTACTAAAATTAGCATTTTTATCAGGCTCCTATATTTATTTATTTCACTCTAATTGCATATAATATATATATATAATTTCTTTTTTTTTCTTTTATACATACACCTTGAAATGAACAGACATTTTCAACGAGTCTCGAGGGAGGTGTTCTTATTTATTTATCCAATTTGCTTAATTAGATTTGGAAAACCTGTTTTTAAAAAAGGGTTCAGCTAAGGTCATGCATAATCCTGTTTTCTTGAGTGACTTGTGTTGAATGATCTCAGAACGCTACTAATGCTGCCTGATCCAATATGGCCGCCAGGTGAGTGATTTGAGTTCTCACCGTCATGCTCCTCTTCAGCGTAACTCTCAAACTCATTCCTCTGTTCCTCGTGATACTCCCTCCTTCTCTCATCTGCGGCCAGCCTCTGTCTCTGTTCAGCTAATAAGACAACAAAATGTGAGAGGAAGAAAAAGAGAGGGAAATAAAAATAGAAATATGCTCAAACAACACGATACAAGGTATGAAAACGTTCACAAATGTGACCCTGGACAACAAAACCAGTCAATTTTTTTGAAATTGAGATTTATACATCATCTGAAATCTGAATAAATAAGCTTTCTATTGGTTTGTTAGGATCGGACAATATTTGGCCGAGATACAACTATTTGAAAATCTGGAATCTGAGGGTGCAAAAAAATCTAAATATTAAGAAAAACGCCTTTAAAGTTGTCCAAATGAAGTTCTTAGCAATGCATATGACTAATCAAAAATTAAGTTTTGATACATTTACAGTAAGAAATTTACAAAATATCTTCATGGAACATGATCTTTACTTAATATCCTAATGATTTTTGGCATAAAATAAAAATCGATAATTTTGACCCATACAATGTATTTTTATCTATTGCTACAAATATACCCTGGCGACTTAAGACTGGTTTTGTGGTCCAGGGTCACATACGACTCAGAAGAACTTTTAGCATAGTAAGCAGACCAGTTTTTATTATACCATACTTTAACTAAATGGAATTTATCCTCACTTAATGATATGAATTATGAAATATAATGTCTTTTCGGTTTCACTGAGCTAAATAGTATTCATAAAGAAAGGTTGTTTTGTTATTACATCAGTGTTTATATTACATAATAGGATCACCTGATTTGGAGTGACAGCAGCAGTGAATTATAAAGCACCAAAGCTGCATACTAATTAATTTTATTAAATTTGAAGTCCAAAAGGAGCTATTTATGATTCCACTTGGGATGTTCCACACAAAAGAAAGTCACCTCACCATTTGAAAACATAGTCATGAATTCTCCCAGGTGAGTCAAACATAATTTCTTGTGAGCCCATAACCATAAACTAACAATCTCAGTCCAGGTCGAAGCCGCAGCAGCAGAGCCCCTCCTCCAGCACTGGCAGGAGCTGAAGACTGAAGGCTGGTTTCTCCAGCCTGCCCTGTGGTTCCTGCTATGTGCTGCGGTCCGCCGTCCTTACATTCCTCAGCTGGCTCAAAACGCAGCACCTGTGTGGCCAGTGCTAGCCGCCACTAAAAAGGCTATTTATTACCGTTTTACACTAGCAAGCCTGACCAAAAAGTCCTAGAAGCCACAAAAGTGATGTGATCGATGAAGATTTATTTTGCAAGACTTCAAATTCTGACTTTTTTGTTTAAAAGTTTGTGGTCAGTAATGTTTTTTGTAGGTCTTTTTTTTTGCTCACTAATACTGCATTTATTTCATTTGAAATATTATATTTTAAAATAAAAGTTTTTTAAATGTATTTTAAATTTTATTCATTTATTCATATATTTTAATTAATTTCTGTGATGCAAAGATGAATTTTTTATCAGTTTTATGGCTTTATATTTTTGTGGAAACTGATCATTTTTCAGGAATTATTTTGATGAAGAGAAGTTAAAAAACAGCATTTATTTGATTTTATTTTTGTTACATTGTAAATGTAATTTTTTGTCACTTTTGGTCTGTTGAATGCATCCTTGCTGAATAAAATAAGTGATTTCTTTCAAAATCTGATGGTAAACATTTGAAAGCTAGTGTACCTATATACATTATTATTATTACTATAAAATCCCCAGTTGTACTCGGTTATTCTGTCTAAATCAAACATTCTGGATTGTCCATTGTAGTTGACAATTGCTAAAAGGGTTGCACTTGAATTGAGTTTTTACACGTGCACAAATAGCCTCACCATTTATCTCATCTTGAGTTTTCACAGCCCTCTTGCCTCGCCGTTTGAAGAAGCTGGAGGCATCTGCTTCTGGCATGAAGACCTTCCTCAGTGCACCTTGTGTGAAGAAGAACATTGATGAGGGGGGAGAACTCTTGAGAAGGATCTACAGCAACATTGTGAATTGAATTTTTGGTCACCTTGAGGATTGGCTGCCGCCTTATCTGACACTGCGGCACTGTCGGCTCCATAGAACACTGTAACAGAGGAAACACGGTAGAGGTAAGTCCAAAAGATTTGCCACCCTTTCGAGGGACTATTAGACCTGTGGTTCCCCACATTGGTAAATCAACACTTCCCTTGGTCAGTACAGTAAACCACGGTCCGGTTACTCACAGGTGATGACGGACAAAATAACGAGACAGGTGAAAAGAAGAGGTCGAGTCCAGGACATTTTTAGATTTAGCTGAGCAAGAGCAAAGAAAAAGCTGCTGATGTTCTCAGGGACGTCCTGCCTGAGATTGGGCTTGTGGTCGTGAGAGCAGTGAATGGAATTTGACCAGGAGGGTAAAGGAGGGGTGGAGTTTTGGGAATGTGTTGCTTTTGGGGTGGGGGTGGCACCGGAAAGGAAAGGTGGCAGGGATCGAGCTCTGTGGGATCTCGCTTGAAACGATCATATGACATGGGAAGGGTGCAGTGTGTTTTTTTTTTGTTTTGTTTTGTTTTTTTGGGGGGGGGCTAATGACGTTTTACCAGCATTACTGCATTGGGAATTTATTAATAACACTTTATTTTACAGGATAACACTTTACAAAAAGGTTCCACTTGTTAACATTAGTTAATATGAACTAACAATAAAAAATACTTGTAATGCATTTATTTAGCTCAGTTCATATTAAATTACAACATTTACTAATACATTATTAAAATTCAAAGTTTTATTTGTTAATATTAATTAATGGGCTTAATCTAACAAACTTACTTAAAAAGTTGTAAAATTGTTTAAAGTTTACACAGAAAAGGTTAGTATGTAGTTTTCAAATTAAAATCATGTTAACATTATTTGCATGATATGGCATAATCTTAATTAACAAAATAATTTGTTTTCTTTACAAAAAAAATGAAATTACAGTGAGGTATAGGTATTTACAATGGATTTGTTTTTGGAAGGTTTACATGCAGAAATATGACATTTATAATTTTAAAAAAGCACTTACATTAATTATTCTGTTAAAACGTGTATTATTCATAAAGTTGATATTTTTACAGTCAATTTAGGGATTTAGGCATTGTGTGGAACCATAATTGTAAAATTGGCTATAAGTTTACCTAGAAAAGGTTAGCAAGTTAGCAAATCATGTTAACACACATATTTTTTACATCTTGTGGCTGTACTATTGAAACAGGGAATATTTTAATGTTAACTGATTGTTAAAAAAATATATATATTCCTACAACACTAAATAAAATCTGTTGTTTGGATGCATTATACAAGTACATCATATATTTAATGTTCTCAAACCACAAACTGTTATCTAATTTTGATTTCTGATACCAAGTTCTTCATTGTGCCCAAAAACCTTTTTACTCTTTACATGTCTCTTTACATCCAACCTCAAAAAATAATATTCCCCCTCATGAAAATATGAACTTTTCAGCAAATGATTTCGAGACATGTTTCTGGCCTCAGAGGTCCAAAATATGAGCGCTTTGCACCTGAGGGGTATGATCCAACACAAGGGGCTCCTCTCATGCCTCATGCCTCATGCCCCAGGCTGGAGCAAACGTCTGCGGTTCTGTGTTTACTTAGGGTTTTTTTTTTTAAGCTGGAGTCTGGCCAATGGCAGGATGCAGTGAATGATGAAATTGTGAGGGCCTCTTTCCGAGAGTCTGGGCACGGAGAAACTGAGATGTGAGACTTAGAAAGAGACATACAGTGTGTGTATGTGGTTGTCTGGATGACAGAAAGAAGAGTTTTGAAGACGCTGCCAGATTGTGTCACACATGCCTGCTTAAAATATTCCTCATTCTCACCTGACAGTCGTAAACATGCCAAAACTGCTGCCTTTTTCTGTCCCTCAGAGTCAAGGCTGTGTCACTTAATGGACTTTGAAGTTGTTGAAGCATTATAGACTTTATAAGCATTATAGAATCTTTGTTGTCAAGGTATTTTGGTCACTGAATTAATTAAAAATGCAAATAACATTAGTTTAGGACTAATTATGCCGACAACCAGTCATTCACTGTCTGTCCTGGAGAGAGCGCCACCTGTATAGATTTACCTGCTTCTTTATTAGAAGCTGTTGCAAAAATATATCAAAACAGCATATATAACAATGCAACAAATTTTATACAACTAATATAAAACAACTAGTTAAAAAAAGTATGCAAGATGCATAATTTGGAAACGTTTAATCAAATGTGAGGACATTTCTGAGAGACAGATTAATTTTAGTACTGTTATAGTTTTATTAATATTTTTATTTAGTTCTTATTTTTAAATTTAGTAAGTTTTGGTAATTTTGGCAATTTTTTTGTAATTGTTAAAAAAAAAAAAAATTTTTTTACATAATTTGGCTTATTGTGTACATCTTGTTTTAAGCATGTTTAAATATTTTTAATCTTAAAAAGAATGGAAAAATGCTGATTAAATGTTTTTGTATTGTAGTTGCACCGCAAGCTGAAACATTTTAATGCATCTCTTTGGTCACGAAGGTACATATACAAGTTGACTGTTATTAATGAATAATCTTTGCTGCTGAAAAGCGACATAAATTCAAAAATAGCAATGCTACTAAGTAATTTACATTAAAGTGACATATAGGACAGGTGATATTTGAGACGCGTTGATCTTGATCTACCAAACACTGCAAATTAATAACTTTGCTTAGACATCTAATTTGGATTTAATTTATGACAAAAAGTAGCTAAGATTGCTTTTCTTCCTACGGAAGAGTTGAGCTGCAGGACTGTTGTGAATTATGTCGTCAGCACTGCTGTCAGTGTCTTTGCAGAGCTCCCAACTTATAAGTCTGTTGCAGATGGGCATGGGAACATTTTCTGCCTCTTGTGCAATCATGTCAACTTTTGGAATAGTTTGTCTTACTCAGCTTCAGGCATCCTTTCATGCACACTGTATGATCTGGAAATGTCTTGGACATATTGCGCATTTTGTAGTATTTACACAAATACAACTACCGAGATACCATACAAGACAATGCACATATTCTCAAACACACGTTCAAAAAAAGGAAGCTGTTTTATTTGAGGAAAAAATGTTAGAAATGTACATTTTAACATGAATTAGCATTATGATTTTTCTCTGTGTGGGACATTTAACTTGCACATTTAAGCAGCTGTAACACCCCACAGTCACACTGAAACTGTCATAATTCATGTCTAGCCTTTAGTCCAAAAATTTACATGGATTTACACAGTTCAGCAACAGAGAAGATTGATTTGTTTTGATATAAAAATAAATGTAGCTGTTATGTAGAAAATTTGGGATGCAAAAATCTTCACATCCATCTCACAAGCAGCCCATTTTTATTATTATATTAAGGGAGTATACACTGTAAAAAGTGAAAGTTGAAAAAAATTGAGGAAACCCGTTGCCTTAAAATTATTAAGTACATGATAATTAAAAAAAAAAAAAAAAAGTTAAGTGAACTTGACAATTCAATTAAAATATCATTTACTTAAAAATTTTAAGGCAACGGCTTTCCTCAATTTTTTTAAGTTAAGTCAACTTATCACTTTTTACAGTGTAGCAACCACCCCGAGTGCCATAGCAACCACCTAGCAACACCCTAACAACCACCCCGAGTGCCATAGCAACCACCTCAATTACCCTAGCACCCGCATAGCAACACCGTAGCAGCAACCTGGGGACCCTAGCAACCGCATAGCAACACCCTAGCAACCACCTTGAGTACCCTAGCAACCACCCCAGGAGCCATCCCAAGTACCCTAGTGTCTGCTCTTCTGATAGACTGTATTATCTTTTAAAACATTCAAACATACATACTTTTTTTACATATTTCAAACTACTTCAAACTGAAAACCTTCAAACTTCAAGCTTTGAAAGTTTTACAAACTTTCTGGCTAGGTTTTTTTAAGCGAACTTAAAGTTTGTCTTCAAACTTTTCTATCTAGTTATATACTGTCACTATCTGTCTGTTGTTCTATCATTCTGTCAGTGTTTATATCTTTATTGGTCTATGTATAAATTTAGTTTAAATTAAATGTAAATTTGGAAAATGTAGTATATAGAAAGTAGATGCAATTATCTAATTTAATATAAACATTTTCCAAATGATATTTTATCAATATAACAATAACAGTGACAGTATATAACTATATGTTGAGTATATATTTCAAATCTATGTGAGAAGGGGCCAGAAGTCGTTTTTATTTATTTATTTATTTATTTATTTATTTTTAAATTCAACTTTCCTTAAACTCAGTTTTTTGAAAATATTAAATTTGGTGGAAAAAAAAACTTTTTGTTGCAGTGTATGTGTATTCTGATGCCAAAATGCTGCATCCTGCAAACTTAAGCTGAATCACTCAGTCTGACAGTTTGCTGACTGAAAGATTTTAGTCTTTTTGACAAGCGTATTATAACACAGAACCTTTGATGCAGAGATAACGTATTCAAACAGCACCAAGTACTCTGTGTTCTGTGGTAAAGGAGGGGTCCACAGAACAGCCTTTGATTGGTCCATTGCGCTTTGTGAGAAGTGATTCGCATTGCTGATCGCACTCCTCAGGTATCAGCCTGTGGTTGTTCAGTCCAACGTGAATGATGCCTCGTTTCACGGTCCACGTTCGGGACGAGTGGCTAACCGTTCCATGCAAAGATGCTACCTATACCATTAAATGGTTGGGTTTTGAAGCTCTCAAGCGCTACATCAAGAACAAACCTGACAATGGAGGGATCCAGCACATCAAAGATGTGCATTTTGTGGTCAGAAGATGTCAGGGATTGGGCTTGCTGGACAATGACGATACCATAGAAGATGTGCTTGAGGATAATGACTTTGTTGAACTTGGTAACATTACAAATATGGTTTACATGTTCAGTGTTTGTCGAGAGATTGATCAATCATTCAGTTCTTGGCTGGCTTAGGACAGATTGTTCTTTGGAGACTGTTTGCCACAAATACTAAATCCTGTTTTGCAAGATGAGTCAATAACGTGTTATTTTACTGTTATCTTCAGCTATTGAAGGGGACACCATGTCACAAGATTTCATTCCAAGTCAGCCTGGGACGTCACATCTGTATCTTTACATTGACAATCATCATGTTTTAACTGAATAAATTAAAAAGTCATTTAAAGTAGTTGCAATTAATCACATACATCAGTTTTTGCTGAGAAAATCCTACAATTAAGATCATTTAAAGACATTGTATTTAATATATTTTTCATAATTTTTGTGCAGTTTATAGCATTTTTTTAATTAATTGCACTAAAAGGATGCATTGATTTGATCTTGATTTGACATGCTTGTTATTTTTTATTTTATGACTGATTTCTAACCTTTACTTATTATCACGTATATAACATTTCACCCAGTCTCACATTTGGAATCATTAGTTTATTTTTTGACAAAATACAGACTTGCATGTAAATGATTGTTATATCTTTTGGAAAGTCTCTCAAAAGCTTTTAGCTATTCTGTCCGTGTGTAAACTTTAACAACTCTGAAAATATCCTTAATGTGAATGTTAAAAACAGAACAAGAGCATACAGAGAACCAGAGCTAGTAAGTATGAAATATCACTTCTAAACATACAGCATTTTTACCCTCATCAGTACTACAGTATTAATTACAGCTGTCTGTTTTTAGTACATTTCTCTAGATGGGAACAGCCTGACCTCAACCGATCTAGTGAATTTAGGGAAAGGCTTGTATAAGATTAAGGTAAGCGGGACTATGGTGGACTTCAACATAAGTTTGGGAAGGTTTTACATTGATGAAAAATATTTCTCAATGGAAATGCATCACTACCGTGATCTGTCCCTCAGCTGACCCCAGAGGCTGAGCAAAAGGTTGAGCAATCAAGAGAACTTCTGGACACCATTGTGAAAGAAAACAAAGGTGAGCATGACATCCACTTACATAAAGCAAATATGTGTGGTTTAAAAAAACTTAAAAAAAAATAAAATTGTCCTTTTCCTAAAAAACAAAGGTTCCAAAAGAAGAACATAGAAGAACCATATTGGTTTGCTCAAAGGACCTTTCCGTAAATAGAACCGTTTTTCTTAGTATAAAGAACAATTTAATAACCTAAAGATACTTTTGTGCAATGGAAAGGTTCCATGGATGTCAAAGCTTCTTCATGGAACAATAGAAGTCAACAAAGAACCTTTATTTTAAAGATTACAGATGGTAAAATGTCACAAACAAATATTTTTGACTTGCTCTTTTGATTACTTTGGCACAACTCTTTCTTCTGAAAATGTAAAAATGTAGTGCAAAACAGCACATTTGCTAGAGCATGAATATTAAATTGTGTAGGATTTCATAAATATGACCCATCAATATTTTCTTTTTCCTTTCCTAGTTGTGTATGGCATCACTACAGGGTTTGGTAAATTTGCTCGGACTGTCATCCCAGTCAGCAAGCTCAAGTATATATATAGTTTTTGAATTTATCAAATATTTTTTTACTCCTGAAATGTTTTGCATTTAAATGAACAGTATCTCACATATTTCTCTCTTTCAGGGAGCTTCAAGAAAATCTTCTGCGCTCACACTCCTCAGGTGTGACAAATTTTAGTCAAATTAAATATACACTACCAGTCAAAAGGTTGGAATAATTAAGATTTTTAAAATGTTTTTGAGAAGTCTCTTAAGTATGGTAAAAATGGTATTATTGTGAAATAACCGTATAAATGATTTCTGAAGGATCATGTGACACCGAAGACTGGAATAATGGCTACTGAAAATTCAGCTTTGCGTCACAGGAATAAAAAACATTTTAAAACATATTAAAACAAAACTATTTTTTTTTTAATTGTAATATTATTATTACTGTTTTTACTGTATTTTTGATCACCTAAATGTAACCTCGGTGAGAAGTTCCTTCAAAAACATGAACAAAAATATTAATGATTCCAATATTTGAACCGGTAGTGTATATGTGAACACGTTTCCGCATATGTTTTTGTATGACATATTTATTCATCATATAAAAATTCCTGCAATGATTTGACTGATATAATTTAACCAATACACTGTATATTTATTGCTATATTTGATTATATGTCACTGTAGGTCTGGGAAGCCCTTTAAGTCCTGAAAGAACTCGAATGCTGCTCGCACTGAGGATCAATGTTTTGGCCAAAGGGTATAGCGGGGTTTCACCGGAGACCCTGCACCGCATGATACAAGCCTTCAATGGTACATTAATGCATTCCTCATTATTTTAACTGAAGAGAGTATTGTTGGGGATTTTGGTTTCTTTGGCACAGCAAATAACACATGGTGTGCCATTTCAAAGAATACTTTCATGTTAGCTGCTGTGTCTTTGAAATAACATTAGCAAAGGGCTTCTTTGAATTTCTCCCTCAAAAGAGTTTTGCCAAGCTGATATTTTACTGTTTTCTTTCTTCTCTCTTCTCAGCCTCCTGTTTATCGTACGTCCCGGAGAAGGGTACGGTAGGTGCGAGTGGAGATCTTGCCCCTCTTTCTCACCTCGCCCTCGGTCTGATGGGAGAAGGCAAGATGTGGTCGCCCAAGAGCGGCTGGGCAGACGCCAAATACGTGAGCGCATTTTCATTGGAAGCATTGGTTGCACATCTTTGTCCTAAGGATAATGAAAGCAATGCATGAACACATTTCTCCTCATTTAGCCTTTAAAGTCACGTTTGACCTTTGTATTCCCCGCAGGTTTTGGAAGCACATGGTCTGAAGCCCATATCTCTGAAGCCAAAGGAGGTACGGTTAATCCCCCCATTGTGCAGTCAACATGTTTATCTCTGTTGACTTAGAAAAAAACATTTTGGGTCAGAAATGTGTGTCCTTGACCTACCTGCTCCATTTTAACAGTAAAGCCCCTCTTAGAACCCATTGTAACCTTTAAAACAAGTCATTTTTGTATAGAGAAGTTACAAACTAGACAATCTAGAGAAGAAAGATTTTATAAACTATATATGTGCGCTAAAACGTGGTTGCTCAGCAGTTCTTTAGGCTGTTCTGGTTTTTAGGTGGTGATAGACAGAGAGTGAATAGATTAATAGATACATAGATTGATTGACAGACAGAGATCAGTGGTTCAGAAGTATTGTTCTGTGATTAAAGATAAAAGTGTTGGTTATGTTTATCTCTGTCCACAGGGGCTGGCTCTGATCAATGGGACACAGATGATCACTTCATTGGGAGCAGAGGCCGTGGAGAGAGCCGAGGCCATTGCCCGCCAGGCTGACATCATTGCTGCCCTGACCCTGGAAGTCCTCAAGGGGACCACCAAAGCCTTTGATAGTGGTGAGGTTGTGTAAACATGTGTTTGATGTGCTGGATGTGAGCAGATGTATTTAGACACTATTCTCAGTTCTGCAGACAGAAACTATAAACACTGCAGTAAACTTTCAGACTTGCCAGACAAAACATGGCTTGGGAGACAAAATATATTTGTGTGACACTGCCTCACATATAAAGTCACAGTACACAATTTTGATGAAAAAAACCCAAAACATTTTCTTACAGATATTCATGAACTGCGACCTCATCCGGGACAGAAGGAAGTGGCCCTGCGCTTCCGATCCCTGTTAGACTCTGATCACCACCCGTCTGAAATTGCAGGTGAATCCTGCAATGTTTGTATGCTCCATTAAAGCTAATTTTTAACCGTTTGGTGGTAACCGGTCTTGCATTTTTCAATAATTGCAGAGAGCCATCGGTTTTGCGACAGGGTTCAAGATGCCTACACCATGCGCTGCTGTCCACAGGTAACATAAGGGCCCATTCTGGGTCGTCCTAAATAAAATATACGTTTTGTTGATGCCATGGTTATTATCATTAACTAAAACTATAAAAACATTTTTGTTAATTGAAATAAAACTTGAAGAAAACAAAATAGAGATATTAGATGAACTATAGATAACTAGATGGAAATTAGAAATTTTAAAATAGCATTACGTTGAATCTCTAAAATTACAAACTGGAAATAAATAAAAACAAAAACTGAGGTAAAAATCATTTAACCCTAAATAGTAATATTTAAAAAAGCTAATAAAAATTCAATTGGAAATATAAAATAAAAATAACATTAAAGTAAGACTGTTTGACGAATATGCGAACTATTAATAGTCTAATTTAGTTTGCTTTAAATTTGTGAATTAACTGGAATTGAATAAAAACTAAAACTACAATAATAAACCTAGTAATATTTTTAAATATAACTAAAACTAATAAAGCACATAACAAAATTGCTATTTTAAATTTTGCAGGTCCATGGAATCGTCAATGACACAATTGAGTTTGTCAAGAAAATCATTAATACAGAAATCAACAGTGCCACAGATAATCCTGTATCCTTTTTATCTGAATTTACAGTTTCATAACATTGAACTTGTGTTGCAGTACCAATGGTGTTTGTTGGTCATGTGACCTCAAATCGCCAAAACTCATTGAAAATTGAATGACTTTAATTATTCCTCCCGAGAATCGGTTTGGTGCCAAGGTTTGACTGATTAGCTGGTCAATGCCATAACTACACACCAGCCTCTTCTTTAGTTCAGTACATTTGGCCTTGACTATAAGTTAGATGGTGTTTGCAGAAAGAGGTGAGACCATATCCGGTGGAAACTTCCATGGAGAATATCCAGCAAAGGTATTTCATCTCAACACAATAGGGTTTATTTAGCAAAAAGTTTGGGTGATGTCTCTGCTGATTCGTTCCTTCCATTCTTAGGCTCTTGATTATTTGGCGATCGGGGTGCACGAGTTGGCCTCCATCAGTGAGAGACGCATTGAGCGTCTCTGCAATCCCTCTCTCAGCGAGTTGCCTGCGTTCCTGGTCAATGAAGGAGGCCTGAACTCTGGATTCATGATCGCACACTGCACTGCTGCTGCTCTTGGTTAGCATCACAAAGTTCAGGAAAGAATAACTTTCCTTAACCAAATACTAGAAAGTTTAATTTTGACTACTGTACTGAAGTCATGTTGACCATTAACTAAAACAGATGCATTTCGTTCTGCAGTTTCAGAGAACAAAGTGCTCTGCCACCCCTCCTCTATTGACTCACTCTCCACTAGTGCGGCCACAGAGGACCACGTGTCTATGGGAGGCTGGGCTGCACGAAAAGCCCTTAGAGTGGTTGAGCACGTCGAGCAAGGTCCAAAACCTTATATTAACCTCTCATATACCTACTGACACCATCCACTGTTCAATTTAGCTAAAATTGCTACTGTAATGGTGCCCCCTATTGGAGAACCAAGGCACAAGAGCAAAAATTGTAATAGTACTTAATATTTTCCAACAGAATTTCAAGTCGTAACTAGTTTGTTATAGCGACTTGAGGGCAAACTGCATTCATATGTTTTCATGCTTTCTATTTACACCCCCACAGTATGGTTGGGTTTAGGAGGGGACCTGCTTGCTTGCTTATTTAAAAAAAATTAAATTGTACATTTTGTACGATTCTTTTCTTCTAAAAATCATGCATTTTGATAAATGTGATTTTTAGAAAAAAAAAATTGTAATGGTACTTACTATTTTCCAACAGTCTCATGGCAAATTCGTAACTAGTTAACATTTTAGTAAATTTGTGGCTAATTCGTATGAATTTGAATGATCTCATTCATGTGTTTTTTTGGATGTTCTGTTTATGTCGGTTAGTGGGTTTTTTTTTTTTCGTTTTTTTTTTTTTATTTTTAATTTCTGTACGAAACATGCAATTTTAAAAAAAAAATCACATTGTACGAAAAAAAAAAAGTTAAGTATGAAGGTCTTCTAAACGTAAGCCTCACTGGGGTGTAAGCAGATCATATGAAAATTTACAAATGTACAAAATTAGTTACGTTTTTTTCAAGGAGATGGGGTTGAGATTTCCTGTTATTTATTTTGTGATTTTTGTACTTTTTGATTTACTAACCACTAATCTGCAAATACAGATCAGAATATATCATTTTGTCAAATAGCAAACCTGAATATGTCTGTATCTCCTTACAGTGCTAGCTATCGAGTTGTTAGCTGCCTGTCAGGGTATTGAGTTTCTACGCCCCCTACGTACAACAACCCCATTGGAGAAAGTGTATGATCTTGTGCGAGCCACAGTAAAGTAGGTCAAATGATAATACACTAACCCCAAAACCTCCAATACTATGAACTTTCAGATTAATTATTGGAAAAGCTTCTTTCTTTGTCTCTTCCTACTTATTTATTTAATTTTTTTTCTCTTTTCTGCAGGCCCTGGATTAAAGATAGATTTATGGCTCCAGACATTGAAGCTGTACATCGGCTTCTTGTAGACCAAAAGGTAAGCTTTACTGTTTCTTAGTATTTGCAACACTATCTATCTATCTATCTATCTATCTATCTATCTATCTATCTATCTATCTATCTATCTATCTATCTATCTATCTATCGATCTATCTATCGTTCTATCTATCGTTCTATCTATCGTTCTATCTATCGTTCTATCTATCGTTCTATCGTTCTATCTATCGTTCTATTGTTCTATCTATCGTTCTATCTATTGTTCTATCTATCGTTCTATCTATCATTTTATCTAATTTTTAAAACACTGTAAAACCGGATAAGTTCATATAACTCAAAAAAATAGTTGAAACTGATTACATCGAAATTAAGTTATTTTAACTCAAAAGAAACATAATTTTTTAAATAAATGTTACTAAGTAATTTTAACTGATACTAACTTAAATCTTACAAGTTACTATAACAGTATTGATCAAGTTAATTTTACAAGGAGTTTTTTGGGTTCACAGAACCAATTAAAATTAATTAAACATGACTTCATTTTTTTTGTTACATTACAATTAAGTTTATCTTCGTAAAAACATTATAGTTTTAATAAATAACTATACACCAACTATACTGAACTAAATACATTCTGAAATAAAATAAAAAACAAAAACAGGTTAACACAGACAGTTTAAATGCAAGTTACTCTTTTATTAAGCAACCAAAAATCATTAACAAAACATCAACATTAAATTGTTCAACGTGAAATGGAAATACATTCTCTAAAACAGCGCAAGGTCCTTGAAAAATGAGCTGAGATAGTAACTGTCACTTTTAGAAGTGGATAATATAGATATCTGGATATCACTCAGCTGTAAACACTTCCCGAAAATAGGAACACTTCCAAAATTCACATCTAACAGTAACTTTAGAAATATAAAAGAATAGAATATACGAGAAAGATTTCAAAATAGAGCAATGTATTTTTTTTTAAACTGTCATTTCTATGAGTGGATGAACGTGGTACTGTATATGGAATGTATACCATTCCAGAAAATCAACTGAGAAAATGTTCTGCAAATTAAATACTAGACAAATATTGTAAAAAAAAACAAAAAAAAACACAATTCACTAAAAGTGACAGAGGTGAAAGTTTAAATGAAATGTCAAATCAAGGAGTACCTTTGTTAAAACGCTGAGTAAAATCTACTGACAAAAGTTCAATTTTAAGACTCAACGCTCTGGGTCTCAGCTTCCCATCCTCCAGACCCATCAAGACTTTCCGGGTAAAGTCAAATGTATTGTCCAACTCTTTTGGGGAACTTCGGTCCAAGGCATAAGTTAGTCCAAAAAGCATGACAAATGCATGAGCCAATATGGGGAAATCGTTAACTATGTTACCCAATGTGCAACTTCAGTCTTCTCTGAGCAGAAGAACATGGCAACTGTTGAATTGTCACTAATGCCTGGCTCACACTACAGGATTTTAAGCCAAATTTAGCCCTGATTTTCCTCTCCCGAGAATCGGAGCAGAAATCTTGTCAAGCACCTCGATCCGTCCCGATGTTCGGTGCAGATTATCTCGTAATGTGAGGCGTTCATAATGGAGAGAAGACGAAGTGATAAATCTTCAGCGTCTGGTTCATCAGATTGTTCTACCTGAAGACAAAAAAAGAGTAATGTTACTCTAGACTTCCAAAGGCTGACTGCTAATAAATGACATATATTTACATCTACTCCAAACCATTCTATCCCATACAATAACTACATTATAATTGATGGCCTATATTCAAAACCTCCAATTAGAACTTGAATGACATCTGAATGGAAGGTGAGATTGTTGATTACTGAACAGTTTCAGGTTGCATTGATTTTCATAGTATTTTTTTCTATACTATGGAAGCCAGTTCAAACCAAAATGGTTTGGTTGCCATTCAGATGTCATTCAGGCTGTAGTTCCAGGTTTTGAATATATCCTTTATAATTGTAGTAATTCTTTAGTCTTCTGCAAAAGTGTAAATGAGGACTAGACAGCATTTTCATTTTTAGTGATCTCTCTCACAATTCTAAAGGTGATGATACACGGGGCAACATTTCTGAGCAATGTTGCTTGGGCACTTTCCCATTGAGAATGGGCAACAAATTTCTATCTGGATACTTTAGATCGGTCGTGTGCTCTGTGTCTCATTTTTTGCCCAGCAAAACTGCTCAAAAAGTTGCCCCGTGTATCATAGGCTTAAGCAACATGATCACTTACATCCCCCATCTTGAGAACATTGGAGTCAGATAGGCGGAGGGAGCACGGAGGACAGCAGCTCATCATGGACATCACTGACAGCAGCACGGATGTTAATATTTCCTTCAGAGTGAGAATTAGAGACTTGAGTATGAGAATCTTGATTTAACATGGAATCTAATCAGCACAGCCACACAATACTATGCATCACCCTAAAACGTCTGTATGTATAACAACACAACTGAAATCACTCAAAATCAACCCTATCAGCCATTAAGAAGAGTAACCACTGACCTGAAGTGTCGCATATCCTGAAGAGCTGACTCAGTACTTCAGACACTTTTCCTGTGGGATCAACTTTATCTCTGGTTCTTCTGGTTGACGTTTACTCACCCTTCAGCCAACCAAGATGTAAGCTACTTTCTTTCTTTAGTAGAACACTAAAGATGATTTTTAACTGAAGTAGTGTTCCTTGATGATTCATAAACTTCAAGTCAACAGGTGCCACCAATTTGTAAGTCAAAAAGCAGATACAGACAGCACATTATAACATTATGACCAGGAAAACCAGAGTCTGGAGCTCAAGATTTCTGTGCCACCATGGGTATTAATATTGTTTTGCTTGTTTATGTTTTTTGACTCGCAAAGCGATGGCACCCGTTGAGCTGCATTTTATGAATCACCAAGGACCATGAGTTCAGCTAAAAATTATCTTTTGTTCTACTGAAGAAGGAACATCAGCTACTTCTTGCATGGCCAGAGAGAGAGTAAATGAATGGCAAATGTTCTTTTCTGGGCTAACTAATACTTTAAAGGGATAGTTCACCCAAAAATGAAAATTCTGTCATTAATGACTCACCCTCACGTCGTTCCAAACCTGTAAGACCTTCGTTCAGTATTTTACCAATGTCCTTACTACATTTCTGTGCCTGGGAACATTTCAGTTACACTGCTGTCTATGCAGGGTTAGAAAGCTCTCAGATTTCTCCAAAAATATCTTAATTTGTGTTCTGAAGAAGGCCTTATGGGTTTGGAACGACATGAGGCGGTGTAATTAATGACAGAATGTTCATTTTTGGGTGAACTATCCCTTTAAATATAAAACATTTTCAAGTGTGCCAAGAAAAATATTTTTACCTGTGACTCCATTTTAAAGCAGGCCAGCAATCCAGGATCTCACCAATCTGTAGGTTCCAGTGTCTCTATACAATGAATGCGTATTAAAATTAATAATTGGACATCAATATACCAAACTAAACTTCCAGCTGCTTCACTTTTGTCGTGAAAAGAAACTAATTGAGAAGTTAGTCAGGTTTAATATTTGCCAAAACACCAGGATTATATTTAAATTGCCTTAAAATTATTAAGTACATAATCATTTTTTAAAAAAGGTTAAGTGAACTTGACAATTCAATTAACTTACTTTTTTCAATTATCATTTACTTAAAAATTTTAAGGCAACGGGTTTCCTCAATTTTTTTAAGTTAAGTCAACTTATCACTTTTTACCGTGTAATCACTCAAATAATTAGAGGCGAATGAACGTTTTTATATCTTTTGAGTAATTACAACCCAATTCCTTTATGAAAGATTTACTATTTGGTCTTACAGTGCACTCAGTTTTACATTTCCATCTTTTTTATTCAAGACAATTGATGAGATAATTTACACAAACATTCTCACGCAATATTGTTTCTTGCCTGTTGCATTCAGGTGTGGAACATTGCTGGGCCATACATTGAGAAATACTGTATGGAATACATCCCAGAGTCCCGCCCCTCTTCCCCAACAGCCTTTGCTCTGGACCCACCCCCATCACCACGGAAACGGGTCAGGCTGGAGTGACAGAGGATGGCATCCTGCTGATACTGTCCTATAGTCTCACATTAAATACATTAGGATGAATTTATATAGAGCATGTAAAATGTGTGCATATTTCAGCATAGTTCTTTCTCTTTAATGTTGTTTTTTCCTTGAATGAAGTTCATTATACAATGTGAAATATTCCACTTCTGCTGTAAGACTCGAGCGTATTTTGCCATTTGTTGGTCCTTATGCGGATTCTCAGTTTCTGAATGAAGTGTTAGTGAATAAATGTCTTGTGATATCAGTTTTGTTTTTCTTTCCCACTTTTTGAGAAGCTAGCACACATTGACTGCAGAATAGAGACTGTTTTCATTGGAATATTGAAACGTGTAATTGCATCAGTCTGGTCTTAAAGGAAGTGTCTTTGAACTCATGACACAGAGGGATTTTGACAGATGGCAGGATGTTATTTTTTTGTTCCTTGACTCACCGCCATGTGAAATACGTTTGACTTTCCTTTTTTCTCTCTTTGTCAATTCCCTTTTTACATTTTACTCAACATATCAGTTTTAGTTTACCTTAATGTTGTTAGCAAATCCATTGGTTCATATTTGGGATGAAATGTGTCAAATCAGAATAAAAATTCCATTTACACATATATTTCTTTGTTGTGAGTGTTTTAAGATGAGTTTTCTGTGAATAAAATGTTAAATTTAACAGAGTGTGACTTCAGATGACTTTGAATATATAGTAGTGCATAAATGTCACATGGACTCCTATAGTGCTTTTTCTTCCAGATTAGTAGTTTTATTATAATGGTAGACAGAATGAAACACATAATTAGTGTTTAGCAGTGATGAAAAGTGCAATATGGGTCGTACTGAGGGCCGCTCAGCAGGCGCAGGGATGTCAGGGGCAGCTGCTGCTGTGTACACGAGATATTGAATGTCTATAACAATACTGTCCAGCCTTCCTCTGTATGTCTCGCTCGCTCTTTCTCTCTTTTCATCTGAAAGGTGATTAACCGGACTAGCTGCAACAACTTGAGACGGCAATAAAATCTCTCCGTATCTTTTTCATTTTTGTCTGTGAGAATATTTTCATGAAAAGTCGAAAGGAAATACTTGCAAAAGACAAAGACTGAGAAGATTTACATCTAAAGGTAACGCTTTCTCTTCTTTAAATGGGACATTGTGTAAACTTTATAGTTACACCCATGGATTATTATTGCATTTCATCTATTTGTCTGTCTGTCTGTGAGTGTTTGTTTCTATGTTAGGCTATATACAGTACATTATATGTGACCCTGGCCACAAAACCAGTCATAAGTGCCAATTTTTCAAAATTGAGTTTTCTACATCATCTGAAAGATGAATAAATAAGCTTTCCACTGATGCATGGTGGATTGGGATTGGACAATATTTGCAACTGTGAAAATCTGGAATCTGAGGGTGCAAAAAAAAATCAAAATACTGAGAAAATCACCTTTAAAGTTGTCTAATTTAAGTTCTTAGCTATGCATATTACTGATCAAAAATTAAGTTTTTATATATTTACGGTAGGAAATTCACTAAATATCCCCATGGAACATGATCTTTACTTAATGTCCTAATGATTTTTGTCATAAAAGAAAAATGGATTATTTTGACCCATACAATGTATTTTTGGCTATTGCTACAAATATGCCCCAGCGATTTAAGACTGGTTTTGTGGTCCAGGGTCACACACACACACACACACATATATATATATATATATATATATATATATATGCACTGGTGAATATGTATAATATTGCTTTCAACTATTTACTGACTGGTTTAAAATGTGGCCACATGAGAACAATTATTAGTTCACTGGTAACAAACATTTTATCAGACTTTGTTCAACCACACTCCACAAATTGCAACTGTCTGAAAAGGTGTATGTTTCCTGTAAAATGTTGTTTACGTGTATGCAGTTATGGACTAAATATGATTCTGAGAGGAGATTGAGACTACATTTGTCTTCGATGATGCTAATACAGTGTGTGTGGACTGTGAAGCAGAGACATGAGTCTAGAAGAAGACTCACGCTGGCTGGAATGGGTCACCAAGCAGTTTGAGAGCATTGCAGGAGATGATAAAGAAATTGACTTGGATGAGTTTAAAACGGCTCTGAAAGTAAAAGAGGTGAGCTTTCTGATCATGGAAACCTTTATAAAATTAATTCATTCTGAAAAGATCTCAATATATGGTCATTTTTTCTCCTGTTTGTTGTTGTAGTCATTTTTTGCGGAGAGGTTTTTCGCCTTGTTTGACTCTGATGGCAGCAGCTCCATCAGTCTGGATGAACTTCTCGAGGCTTTAGATCTTCTGATCCATGGCAATGAGACAGACAAACTACGCTTCCTCTTCCAGGTCTACGATGTGGATGGTAAGTTGTAAAATACCATCAGCTTTTCTTCTTTCTTTCTAAAATTTAGTGGTAACTGTCATAATTTTAGCACACTCAAACTCACAGAATCTCACAATACTGACAATGGAGTTATATGCTTATTTTATTATTCTGAAACGCTTTAGGAAATTCATTGCCAAGTTAAACGCACAAAGTGATTTACACAAGTAGATTATGCTTTGACCATTTCATTTTGGCTTAATTTGGCGATATCGTATGTAAACACAATCATGATAATAAGAGAGATGTATTAATACAGTATGTAGGCCTATCCCTTCCTGTTCCTTACACAACATTCCTATTAAATTACCAAGATCATAACAGTCCCTAAGAGTAATATCAAAGAATTGGCTGACTGTAATGTTGCGCCAAAAACAACAAACAGTTTTGATCCAGGAACATACTTGCGTTGCACCCTACAGTTTGTTAAACAATAAGCATTAAACCATTAATTTAATCATTGTGTTGACCTGTCATGTAGGCAGTGGTTCCATAGACCCAGATGAGTTACGTACAGTTCTGAAATCCTGTCTGCGTGAGAGTGCGATCTCGCTCCCTGAGGAAAAGCTGGATGACCTGACGCTGGCGCTGTTTGAATCTGCTGATAAAGATAACAGTGGCTCCATCACGTTTGAAGAGCTGAAGGCAGAGCTGGAGAACTTTCCTGAAGTTATGGAGAACCTCACCATCAGGTGGGACAAGACTATTACAAAAGAGATGATATTCAGATCATCAGCACAACTGCCAGTATGATTTTCGTATACTACAGTTACTTGCCTGTTACTTTGATTATTTTTCCTTTGGCTACAAAAATAGCAGGCTATCAAATGAAATGAACCGTTGTGTACGCCTGAGCAATGCAACAGTGGTGGTCCATTAATGAATGAACTTGGGTTTTGAGTTTTTGAGTTTTGAACAAAACGGTTGACAGAATGATTCAATGACTCACTCATAAAAACACACGTTTAGGGTTATGGCTAGAAGGAATACAGCTACGGCCAAAAGTTACACAACATCTTGCCATAAAATAACAAGAAATTAAATTTTGCTACCTATCACATTGTGTTTTATTAATGTCTACACCTACCCCGACCCTAAACCCTTACAATAATGCAAATACAGTAGTTATTGTTGTTCAGAGTGACAAAAATTACGCAATATTGATGTGCGCATGCCCTGGCGGCTGTAGCTGTATCCCTTCTAGCCCCAACCCATGTTTAGATCCTGAATGAAATTCCTATTAAAAAAGTACATTACCCATGATTTTGCAGGCAAATCTCCTCCAATCAGAGAATTGAAACAAGTGCCAAAATAACTCTAAGTGCCCATCCAAATAATGTAATCTAGTCATTCTAACTACACTCTCAATCTATCCGTATCTATATGCATAATTTGCAATAAACAAAATATGTTGTTTCTATATACACAATATCTTTAAATCAGTAGTTTTATATTTATCTTAAAGGGATTGTAGTTCTTTCCCTCATTAAAGGTTTGAATCAAAGTTGTAATGTTATGATACACTTCATAGCTGATTGGTTTGTTACTCTTTACCAAAGATCAGAACTAACCACTGTGTAATAATAAAAAAAAATGCTCCAAAATGTACCAAATTTATTACCAAAAAAACCCCCCACTTTTTCTTGTTTTCACTCAGTGCCGCCAACTGGCTGAAACCTCCTGATCTGGAGCAGAAGAAATGCAAGACACCTCGTTACCTGACGCGGGCGTACTGGCACAACAACAGCCGCAAGCTGTTCTTCCTCTGCTTGTACGCTGTCCTGAATGTGCTCCTCTTCATCATCGCAATGCTGAAGAATGCACATGGAGGCCCCTGGTTCATGGTGGCCAAGGGCTGCGGCCAGTGTCTCAACCTCAACTGCACTTTTGTTATGGTGAGTTGAGCTCACTAATTCATCTAATATTTAATATTTCCTGTAGTGACAGAAGGTTTTTTCTCGCAGGTGCTGATGTTGAGGCGGTGTTTGACGTGGCTACGTGCCACCTGGATGGTGAGGGTCTTCCCTTTGGACCAGAACATTCTACTGCATCAGATCGTGGGCTACACCATCTTGATCTTCACCATTGTGCACACTGGCGCTCACGTCGTGAACTTTGGTAACCTGTTAAAAAATGGTCAAATTCTTTTAAAGGGATAGTTTTTGAAAGAAATTTGAAAGACAGTGGTGTCCAAAAAACATTGACTTTCATTTTTTTGACAAGTAAACTTGAAGTAAATATGAACCTGTAATAAAACTTGTCGATAAAAATGACCCAAAAATGAAAATTGTCATCATTTACTTACCCTCATATTGTTGCAACCCTGTTATTTTTTTCTTTTACTGTAAATCACAAAAGTCAATGCGGTCCAAAAAACATTGGACACCACTGATGTTAATTGTATGGGCAAACAAGCACATGATGACAATTTTCATTTTTGGGTGTACTATCCCTTTAACTCCATAAAGCCTGACATATAAAATAATAGTCCCAAAAATCTATATTTTATTTTATTAATTTAATTTATTTATTATATTTATAGATGAAATTTTGATAGCTTGTAATGTAAATCAATGTGATCTTAATAACAGTATAACAAGCTTCTTACATAAAAAGCAAATAAATATCAGTTGCCACTCATTATCTCCCAATAATATAATTAATGTCTTAATAAGATAATATTTAAATGTTGTTTTTATTGTGGGGAATGAAACATATAATAATGCAATTCAGTGATGACTGAGAGATGAACAAATAAACAAGCCATCAAAAATTATTTATGGATAATCAAGTAAACCTAATGTGCTTCAATCCAGTCTTAATCTTGAAATATTAGATTGTGTATCATGTATGAAATTATAGGCTTTATAGGATTACATTTAGTGCATAAAGTATATGACCTTGTAACATAGTCACAAAAGCAACATATTAATAAAGAATATTTCTTAATATCTGTTTCCCTCTCTTCTTAGCCTGTATGTCTCAGAATGATGGCATGTACCAGCTGTGGGAGTATCTTTTCACTATCCGTCCTGGGATTGGCTGGGTCAAAGGCACCGCCTCCATTACCGGCGTCATTCTACAGGTTCTCATCTGTTTGATGGTGGTGTGCTCCAGCACGTTCGTCAGACGCAGTGGTCATTTTGAGGTGATGGCTTGCTGATTGAATTCATGATATGCAACAATCTGCACACGGTCGCTTCTGTGAATATCTGTTGATTTGGAAAATTTGAAGCTGTTTCAAGACCATTAAAAACAAGTTAGCAAAGAATTCTGTTTGCAAATTGCAGCACATTATTTCAGCCATGCATACCAACAAACAAAACCCATTCAAATATGATTTGTCAAAGCATAATATAAAAAGAGTTTGTTCTTGTGTAGGTGTTCTACTGGTCTCACCTTTCCTACATCTGGGTTTGGGTCCTGTTGATCGTCCACTGTGCAAACTTTTGGAAATGGTTTGTGGTGCCAGGAGTGGTGTTCCTCATTGAGAAACTTGTTGGAATAGCAGTGTCCCGCATGGGTGGGCTGTACATAGTTGAAGTCAACTTATTGCCCTCAAAGGTACCATCTGAGCCAATGTACATATTTTGGTGTATTTTGTTTACTGGAACATTTAGTTAGTCATCCATGCTGAAAGCCTCACCTCTACTGCCTTTTATTTCAAAGGTAACGCATTTGGTGATCAAGAGGCCTCCATTCTTTCAATTTAAACCTGGAGATTATGTGTATATAAACATTCCTGTTATCGCCAAGTACGAGTGGCATCCGTTTACCATCAGCAGCGCTCCTGAGCAGCAAGGTAAAACAACTGGAAAGCACATAGTTATATTAGTTTTGCAAAATTCTAATATGTGACTGTGATTTGTTTATATTTTAGTAATATATGCATTTAAACACAATTAATATTCAATGCGG
The DNA here is from genome assembly GCA_036784905.1 of Acrossocheilus fasciatus. NCBI lineage: Eukaryota > Metazoa > Chordata > Actinopteri > Cypriniformes > Cyprinidae > Acrossocheilus > Acrossocheilus fasciatus. The sequence continues at coordinate 6,825,607 of CM071962.1, read as the reverse complement.
AAAAATCTTATATTTTGTCAGTGTTTTTGTTTGGTTTTGTTTTGTTTTGCAGTTAATTTAAACACCTTTTAGGGAAAAAAAAACATCAATTTACGCAAAGCAAATATGTTTAACACAATAAGATTTGTTTTCAACAAATCTGAGACTTGGTTTTAGACAATCTGTCTTAAGTTTTTTATTTTTTATTTAAAAATTAAAAAAAAAAAAATCTAATTGAAAAAATGTAACTGTTCATTTTAGTTGTTACTTGTTTGTTTTCAGATAATCTGTCTTAAATTTGTTTTTCTTAACGAAAAAAAAACCAATAATAAAACAAAAAATGTACATAAAGCAAATTTTCAAAACTATAACATTTGTTTTTAATACTGCTTTTTTTTTAGTCAGTCTGTTAATTCAAGTTTATTTTTCAAACAAAACTGCACAATAAAGTAAATATTTAGCACAGTAAGAACTGTTTTCAGACAATCTGTCTTGATAAAACAAGACTTCTTTTATACAAAGAAATGTACATAACAAAGCAAGTGTTTAACAAATTAATTTTGTTAAACTTCTTCTTGTTCCCTCAAACAGATATGCTGTGGCTCCATGTTCGTTCTATGGGCCAGTGGACAAACCGCCTATATGAGTATTTCAGACAGCCAGAGAGTCAAACCATTAGCAACAAGAGGCTCACCGCCAGCCTGAGGAACAGACGCCATGAGAGCAGAACGCAGGTCTTGGCTTTTCTCCATCATCCACTGGCTGAGCGCCGGAATCTAAACACATACAGTTATGGCCAAAAATATCGGCACCCTTGGTAAATATGATCAAAGGAGGCTGTGAAAATTAATCTGCATTGTTAATCCTTTTGATTTTTTATTTTAAAAAATTCACAAAAATCTAACCTTTCATTGGATAAGAATTTAAAATGGGGGGAAATATTATTATGAAATAAATGTTTTTCTCTAATAAACATTGGCCACAAATTAACGGCACCCGTTTATTCAATACTTTTTGAAACCTCCATTTGCCAGTTTAACAGCTCTAAATTTTCTCCTCTAATGCCTGATGAGGTTAGAGAACACCTGATAAGAGATCAGAGACCATTCCTTCATCCAGACCCTTTAGATTCACAGCTCCATGTTGGTGCTTCTTCTCTTCAGTTCACTCATTTTCTACAGGGTTCAGGTCAGAGGACTGGAATGGCCAGCAGAAGCTTGGTTTTGTGCTCAGTGACCCATTTTTGTGTTGTTTTTGAGGTTTGTGTTTGGATTATTGTACGGTTGGAAAATCCAAACATGGCCCATTATAAGATTTCTAACAGAGTCAGTCACTTATTGATTTTTTTTATCTGTTGGTATTTGATAGAATCCATGATGCCATACGTCTAAACAAGATGTTCAGGACTTCCAGCAGAAATATAGACCCACAACATCAAAAATACAGCAGTATATTTCATTGTACACATGGGGTACTTTTTATCCCTGTGTTCACCAAACCCATCTTGAGTGTTTGCTGCTAAAAAGCTCATTTTTTAGTTTCATCTGACCATAGAAGCCAGTCCCATTTGAAGTTCCAGTCGTGTCTGATAACTGAATATGATGGAGTTTGTTTTTGGATGAGCTAGGAGAATTTTTCTTGAAACCCTCCCAAACAACATGTGGTGATGTAGGGGCTGTTTGATAATTTTTTTTAAGGTTTTCTGACCCCGAGACTCAACTATTTTCTGCAATCCTCCAGCTGTGGTCCTTGGAGAGTCTTTAGCCGCTCAAACTCTCCTTCTCACCGTGCATTAGGACGATATATACACACGTCCTCTTCCAGGCAGTTTCGTAACATTTTACGTTGATTTGAAATTTTTAATTATTGCCCTGATGGTGGAAATGGGAATTTTCACTGCTCTAGCTCTTTTCTTAAAGCCACTTCACTAATTTGTGAAGCTCAATTATCTTTTGCTGCACATCAGAAATATATTCTCTGGTTTTTCTCATTGTGATGGATGATTAAGGGAATTTGGGCTTTGTTTTCCCTCCTATTTATATTTCTGTGAAACAGGAAGCCATGGCTGGATAATTTCATGTTCATAATCACCCTGGAGTGCTCAAAATTGTGAATATGAATGGGAATATACTTCAGAGATATTTTACTCGTAAGAATTTCTAGGGGTGCCAATAATTGTGTTCAACGTGTATTTGAGAAAAACATTTATTTCATAATGATATTTCCCCCCATTTTAAATTCTTATCTAATGAAAGGTTAGATTTTTGTGATTTCTTTAAATAAAAAATCAAAAGGATTAACAATGCAGATTCATTTTCACAGCCTCCTTTGATCATATTTACCAAGGGTGCCGATATTTTTGGCCATGACTGTAGTGATAAAAGTTCATTACTGTGATGTTTTATTGATGCAGTTCTTTATAGGTGGGGTCGTTTTATAATCACATCATTGACATTACCAAGAGTTATTGATTTTATTTTATTATATCTATGGGCTTCTCTCCAGTATTTTTTATTTTTTTTGCCATTTATTTTATAGAAAAACAAGTTCAAATTGCAAAGTATAAGAACTTTAAACAAGTTTAATACAACAGACATTCGCACTTCTGCAGTATTACTGAGACATTATTATAGTTTTTATTAATATTTTGAATTAGTTTTATTTTTATATTTACCGTTTTCATTTTAATTTTAGCTGTTTTTTTTATTTATTTTATTATTTTTTAAATATCTATGTATTTTTATTCATTTTATTTCAGTTTAGGTATAGTTATTTTAGTACATCAAGTTAAATTAAGTAAAACATTTAAGTAAAAATGTTGCCTTGGCAGCCAGCTGAAATAAGTTCTTTTTCAGTTAATGTTTATTTTATTTCAAGTAATGAAATTCTTTTATTTTTTTATTTTTTTTTTAGTTTTAGTAAATTATGTAACTCTGCTCAATGTAGAATGAAATGTTCAAGTCTGCAAGTTGCAACAATACTGTGGCGTATAATAAGGATGATGCTGTTGAACTGACCCTGTACCGGACAAGCGGAACACACACAAACTCCCAGAAGCCCGTCAGTGACCCAGTAGCCCAGGCAGAACTGGGAGACGCCACTCCGGCTACAAGAGAAGTGAGTTTTCTGTCTGAGCAAAGCTAAACGTATGTTCTATTATACGTAAGATACACATTAGCCAGACTTATTTTCTGTTGTCTTCCAGCTTACAGCAAAATTGAGTGAAAATCACAGATATTGTAACATTAAGGTAAGTAATTTGATTACAAAAAAATGCAATCTAATTTACTGAAAGTGATTGTCTTACAAGAATTGTATGCATTTGTTTATGCCTTTGTTTGTTAGTGCTATGTGGATGGACCTTTTGGCACCCCAACTCGACAGATCTTTGCATCTGAGCATGCGGTGCTTATCGGCGCTGGAATCGGCATCACTCCCTTTGCATCCATTTTGCAGAGTATTATGTGCCGGTGAGACACGCAACCTCTCCATTCATAAAATTCAAGTTGTTACATTTTCTTTGCATGAAAAAAACACATGCAAATGTTTTAATATTGTAGGTAAAATTTATTTTTGTCTTTTTTTTTTCAGTTATCGCATGAGAAAGCAAAACTGCCCCAACTGCAACTATTCCTGGTGTGAAACCATTAAAGACAATGAAATGAAACTGAGGAAGGTAAGAGTGGTGATCAGTCGAATGGAAGCTAAAATAAATAGGAGGAAAAAATATATTATTTAAATATATTATTTCAGCAAATTTACATTTTCTTTAAGTTCAGTTGCTGTCTTAAATTAAGTAATCAAACTAGTAAGTTGTACAGTTCAACTCATTTTTTAAAATCTTGTCTTATTGAATCTCACAATTTGAAAAATGAAGTTGAAATTGGTTACATTTAAACATGTTGCCATGATTTATTGATCATATTGTTTTTTACAGTAGATAGCTTCAAAGCTAATGGACATGAACAACTTTGATCTCATGAGGTTTTTAATTTTCTTCTAAATTCCTGCAGGTGGACTTCATTTGGATCAACCGAGATCAGAAATCCTTTGAGTGGTTCGTGAGTCTCTTGACCAAGCTGGAGATGGACCAGGCAGATGAAGAGCCAGAGGGTAAGAGAGAACTGAAGAAAGAGGGAGATGGAGTTGGCACTGAAATGTTGGCAAAATCATGCTTGTTTTTATGTTTTCAGGCCGGTTTTTGGAAATGCACATGTACATGACTTCAGCCCTCAGTAAGAATGATATGAAGGCCATAGGTCTGCAGATGGCTCTGGATCTGCTGGCCAAGAAAGAGAAGAGAGATTCCATCACCGGCCTTCGCACGCGTACACAGCCAGGCAGACCAGATTGGGCCAAGGTAAGCAACACCAATATTCTATTCTATTCTATTCTCCCCAATATCTTTGATAATCAGTGTTTAAATGCATTTTCAGGTTTTCCAGAAAGTGTCTGAAGAAAAGAAAGGAAAGGTTCATGTTTTTTATTGCGGTTCTCCTGCTCTAGCCAAAGTCATCAAGGCCCAGTGTGAGCATTTTGGCTTCAACTTCTACAAAGAAAATTTCTGAAGAATTTACAATATTTCATTTGTTTGAAATCTAACAGATAATAACACAATCATCTGACAATCTGATCTTGCTGATGTGTCTGATGTTGTACGTTTTGTAAATCTCATATTGTTGTATGTTCTGATTTATTTGCAGTGTTTGTGTAAGTAACCTTTTAACACTTTTAATGAAATTGTATATGCTTTTTTTTAATTAATTTTAGAAATGCCCTTTTTTTGGTTATTATGAATATGCATCATGAAAAAGTTGTTTTCTCCAGCAAGAGAATAGTCACTGTGGTTGGTGTAATGTAAAATTGTCATGTAAATAATAATATGAAGTAATTTACTCTAGAATATACATTTGGAAATATTAGTTATAAGTAAATAGAATAATAAAAAAGGTTACACTTTATTTTAAGGTGTCCTTGTTACAGTGTAATTATACATTTAAGTACTTAGTAGTAGCCGTTGTACTTGCATGATAAGTACATTTTGTTTCATGTAACTAAGTTGAACAGCCTGTAATTACAGTTTGTAATTATGTAGATTTAATAGGCAGTTACTGTTACACATATGTAACAGACCGAGTCTGTTACACAGCTACATACACACTTAAGTACTATCTTGATACACTTTATTTTAAGTAGCTTATGCCTGTTTAATATTCTGTAATTGTAATCTAATTAGAAAGGTATTACATGTATTTAAGCTGTGTACTGGTGGGTTAAATCAAACTAAGGTGAAGCTGGAGAAGGTGTGCAGTATAGACATGAAGTACACTTAAGTACAATCTTGATACACTTTATTTTAAGTAGCTTATGTCTGTGTACTTACATTTATAATTACATTGTATAAAGTCTGCAACACATATAACAATCTTTATACATAAGTCTGTTACATATGTGTAATAGTAGCTGCCTATTACATCTACATAATTACAAACTGTAAGCACAGGCTGTTCCATAACTTAGTTACATGGTAAGTACATTTTGTTTCATGTAAGTACAATGGCTACTACTAAGTACTTAACAAGGTAATTACTCTGTATTATGGACACCTTAAAATAAAGTGTTACCATTAACTGCATGTTCTTACTATATGGTTAGGGTGAGGACTACGGCTTGGTTTAGGGTTACTTGCATTTAATTATACATAATTATTTGTTGTTATAATAGTAAGTACATGTAACGTGTGTAACAAGGACACCTTAAAATAAAGTTACCAAAAAAAAAATGTTGATGACAAAAACAGTTTACATTGCCAAGGCATAATAATATAAAATAATTATAAATATTACATACAATATTACCATATATACACTTTAGAAGTATTAGTATTTTTTAATTACTTGTATTTATTGTACTATTTATGTCTATGTGTGTTTTAACTATGTACTAACTATGTTTTAACAGTTGTTTCTAAGTGTAAAAACGTTTGAAATTGTTAGAGATTGTAGTAGATTGTGTACTCTGTTCTGTTTTTAAGAGACTGTGGGAATTCTCCGATTTCCTCAAATAAACAAACTCAGACATGGATTCACCTGGTTTACAGAGACATCTTGCGATTATGTTCAGCAGCACAACGCACAAGCAGCACTATATGGACTTAATTTATCATTTAAAATTCTGCACATGAAATCATACCTATAAACGTTTTCTTATTCCTTTTTAACGAACCTTAGTATTAATCTAAAATGTATAATAATAATTCTAAAGTGACATTTTAGTAAAAAAAATATGCATGTAATAGCCTACGTTCGTAAACGCAGGTGGGCTTGCCACAAACAGGAATCGTGGTTATAAGTCATAATTATTCACCTTATGTCACATCTTATCAGACATAAGATTGGCTGCCACGGAAGCACGTCGCCTCTCATTGGCCAGTGCTGCATCAATACGGCTGTAGCGTCTATGTTGCAGATTTGTAGCGAGAGGAATCTCTCCGTATTTATTTGTCTCTGTCGTTTTCTATATTATGCCTTCATATAGCCTCGAGCGGACGGCGCGCTGGTTTCAGGTGAGCGTAAGTATGCTTTCATTCCGGTTTACAGGACTGCATGTTGTTCAACGCCCTCATTCGCATTCAAAATCACATGAGCCCTCACAGCTTCAATTTAGAGATGGCGATTAGATTTTATAAGCATTCGCCAGTGTATGTGTTGAAAGGATTAGTGCTCAATAATGAGATATGTTTCTTATTCATAATGTGACCGTGCAAGTTTCATCTAGATGGTATGTAGCTATACATAAACGTTTTTGTTACATTTAAATGTATTATGAGCATAAGCCTTCACCATAAGACTCAAGTAAACCAGTGATTTGTGATGGTAAGATATGATATTTAGTCTTATTTTGTGGTTATTCGTATAGGACAAAATGGTGGACCCATATTAACCTCTGTCCGCAGATGCTGCACCTGAATCGCTCTAACAGGACCATAAGGGTTTCCTGAGATGTTCCAGTGTCAGTTCCACTATCACCGCATGGCTGTGATATGACAATGCGCTGTCTGGTGGCTCGCATCAATCATAAGACTCTGATAGTCATCTGTGCTGTTTTTGCCCTCATCACTATACTGCTGTGGAACAAGTGCTCCAGTGACAAAGACCTGCCCACACAAATCAGACCTCAGCTGGAGTTTGCACCCACCCCAGAGAAGGACGAGGAGAACGGGCAGGCCCCCGAAGCACCGCCTGGATCCAAAGAAGTCACTTATGAGCAGATTGACTGCCTTATCAATGAAGATGTCATCATAAAAGGCCGTAGGGAGGGGGGCGAGGTGTATCTGCCCTTCAGCTGGGTGGAAAGGTACTTTGACGTCTATGGGCGTATGGTGCAGTATGATGGGACAGAACGGTTTGAGTTCTCCCACAGTTACTCCCGGGTGTACGCCCAGAGGGAGCCTTACCACCCGGATGGGGTCTTCATGTCCTTTGAGGGCTACAACGTGGAAGTGCGGGATCGGGTGAAATGCATCAGTGGTGTGGAAGGTAGTTTGGAGTGTCCCTTATTTTGTCACCCTACGTAATAATATACACAGAGGTGCACTGTTTAGATTGGTTTGTGTTAAAAAGCCGCAAGTCATTTATTTACATTATGTTCTCTCTCTTTAAAATGTAAACAAGTGTAAATGTCGACATTATCATATGTGACCCTGGACCACAAAACCAGTCTTAAGTGTCATTTTTTTCAAATTTAGATTTATACATCATCTGAAAGCTGAATAAATAAGCTTTCCATTGATGTATGGTTTGTTAGGATCGGACAATAATTCACCGAGATATAACTATTTGAAAATCTGGAATCTGAGGGTGCAAAAAAATCTAAATATTGAGAAAATCACCTTTAAAATTGTCCAAATGAATTCTTAGCAATGCATATTATTAATCAAAAACAACGTTTTGATATATTTACAGTAGTAAATTTACAAAATATCTTCATGGAATATGATCTTTACTTAATATACTAATGATTTTTGGCATAAAAGAAAAATCTATAATTTTGACCCATACAATGTATTTTTGGCTATCGCTACAAATATACCCCAGCGACTTAAGACTGGTTTTGTGGTCCAGGGTCACATATATGCTTAAAGCAGGGGTGCCCAATCCTGTTCCTGGAGATTGACCTTCCTGTAAAGTTCAGCTCTAACTCTAATGAAACTCATCTTAACCAGCAAAGTAAAGGGATAGTTCACCCAAAAATGAAAATTCTGTCATTAATTACTCACCCTCATGTCGTTCAAAACCCATAAGACCTTCGCTCATCTTCGGAACACAAATTAAGACATTTTTGATGAAATCCGAGAGCTTTCTGACCCTGCGTATTCAGCATATACACGACAGTACCACGATGTATGTATGTACATTCCTCTGCTTGCAAACAAGCCACAGTGCATCCGGGTTATACGTCAGAACCCTGGCTCCTGCGTCATGGTACTCTCATAAACGTGTGTCGAAAACTGACACAGAAAAGAAGAAATTGTTGAATAAAGTCGTTATTTTTGTTTTCTTCGTGCACAAAAAGTATTCTCGTAGCTTCATAAAATTATGGTTGAACCACTAATGCTTAAAGGAACATATGTTTGAAGTTTGTCAGATAAAACATGAGCTTTTTGATGCATTTGTAAATGTGACTCTTGGTCAGAGGCTTCTGTATGTTTAGCTTATATGTAGAGTTTATTGCGACCAAAAAATATTTTGTAGTGCATAAGTTATAACTTAGTGCCCTGTTACATCGCAGCTAAGCTAAGTTGTAAGTATCAGGCTTGGCCACTCCTGGCTCAAATGGCTTCAGAAAGAGTTATCCCATTTCTGGGATCAACCTTTTGTGTTTTTGTTTTTCACAGGTGTACCAATCTCCACCCAGTGGGGTCCTCAGGGGTACTTCTATCCCATTCAAGTAGCTCAGTATGGGCTGAGCCACTACAGCAAGAACCTCACAGAAAAGCCACCTGATATAAAGATCTACGGCATGTCCGAGGAAAAAGAGGGTGGCTCAAGTCCATGGGTTGTCCCTAAGGGTTGCACACTCTCTAAGCTCCAGGATGAAGGTCGCTTTGGGTTTGCGCACCATTTTGTCACAGCGGGTATGAATTCCTTGTGAAATTTTTGTAGGTTTGAATTGAGATGAATCAACTGTTTTGCTGTGATGATCACAGATAGATGATAACTTTGTTGTATTTCCATAGAGAACTCTGATGGTGTGTCTTTGGTCTTGGACAACGCAAAAGATTTCGTCCTGACCTTTGATGTGAAGTTTGTCTCCAATGGTAGCGTCTCTGTGGTTCTGGAGACCACAGAAAAGGGACCACCTTACATCATCCATTACATCACTAGTCCACTCCTTCTTTCCTTTAAAGACCGAGAGGTCATCTATGGCATCGGCTCTCGAGCCTCCTGGAGTACCGTCAGTCGAGATTTAGTGACAGATTTACGTAAAGGAGTCGGTTTGTCCAACACCAAAGTGGTAAAGGCGACCAAGATCATGCCTCGTCGTGTGGTCCAGCTGGTTTTTAGAGGTTCTGGCTTTATCAGCAATATCACTGTGTCTTCCACTGCACACATGGCTGCCTTCTTTGCCGCCAGTGATTGGCTTCTTCATAACCAGGATGAGCATGGAGGGTGGCCAATTAAGGTGACCCGAAAACTCGGAGAGGGGTTCAAGAGCTTGGAGCCAGGATGGTACTCTGCCATGGCCCAAGGCCAAGCCATGTCAACATTAGTGAGGGCATACCTGGTGACGCACAACCCTGCATACCTCGGCGCCGCAATCCGAGCGACATCCCCCTTCAAGAGGACTTCTGAACATGGTGGAGTCAAAGCGACATTCATGAACAAGTACGACTGGTACGAGGAATACCCCACAACACCTAGTTCGTTTGTTCTTAATGGCTTTATCTACTCTCTAATTGGGTTATATGATGTTGCGGAGACGGCGGGCAACAAGCTTGGTCGAGAAGCAGGTGTACTCTTCAGTCAAGGACTGGAGTCACTCAAGGCCATGTTGCCATTGTTCGACACAGGCTCTGGAACGGTTTACGACCTGAGACACTTTACCCTGGGTGTTGCCCCTAATTTAGCACGCTGGGACTACCACACCACCCACATCAACCAGTTACAGCTGCTCGCATCAATCGACAGCGCCCCCATTTTCAGGGACTATGTGAAACGCTGGAAGACTTACCTGAAAGGAGGCCGGGCCAAGCACAACTAGACTTTCTCGGATGGCAGTTTTATATAAAATCTTGAACTATTGTTTAAGAATGGAATATACTGAGCATTAATAATTAAACAAGCATTTTCACTTTACATGAAATGGGTGCATATTGTATCCAATAAGTTTGCTTTAAAGTGTCTTGCTAAAGAGCTTGAGTTGTTGTACAGACTTTGAGAATGTGGAGTCACCTAAAATATTTATTTGCAAAATATCATGGTATATTTGAATGTAAGAAGCAATGCACAATTGTTTACACAGATTTTGCAGAAAGCACAGCAGATTTGCTCTAAAATTAAATGACTGTATATCTTGATGCATACAATTAGTAAATGTGAGTAGTCACACTAATGATCATGTATTAATGAATCTATGAATAGGTTATGCTGTAAAAATGTCATTATTATTACATAATGGTAAAATGAGTGTATTAGAAATGGTTTAGAAATATTTGACCTTTGTATTTTAAAGCACAATTATTTCATAGGTCTTTGTGATTTGATACAGTTGCACTATTTGAATAGTTTTCTTTTCAGTATGTAATTATTTAAAGCTTAAATAAATGTGCTATTTGAGCTCTTTTACAACTTTCAGTGAACAATCATTGCTACCAAAAAGTGGACTGAGAGACACCTGGCACATATCATATTAATGCTTGGAGTCCCATGTAAAACGCTGGCACGTGAATATGGTAATCATTAATCACTGTGGTGGTATATATCAAAATACCTTGGAGTTATGATCTGATACAATCACTGTATCTTAGTACTTCCACAAGGACTTTGACATAGGCTAAAACAATTTAAATGTCTTAAAACCTTAAAAATACTCTTATTTCTAAGTTATAAATACATGTGAATAAACATATATTAAATAAATGAATCCCAATGACCAGTAAGTTACAAAAACAGTACAATCTACCTGTTGTTTTTCTGAGGTGTTACACTCTGCAATCGATTAATCGACCTTAAGCACTTCAATGCAGTCAGCTCTCGATTAGTATGCCTACCTACGCCGAGCTACCCACAAACCAGTTAGCTAGCATCATTTCTCATATAGCCACCAGAAAACAATCTCTCAATGTCCCGATGATTAAAACGGTTTGATTGAGATACTCCTAAATAACATGAATTTAATCTGCTCGGCGCGTCGGATCGCTGGGTTGTCAATTCAGATCGTTTAATAACGATCCCTCTCGGCTAACAGGCTAAGAAGCTAACAGCGTCTTCGATGACATTTCACTGACAAACACAACAGAACAGGTCTGTAAAATATCGATAAATTCGCCGTTTAATTTACATTTCAATACATCCACAATGTATTTGTGGTCATGTAATTGTTAGAGCTAAAATATGTATAAATACATCAACGTTTATAACGAATAAATGGTGGCTAACACTAGCTTCTGTTCAGTTTCCATATTTGGGCGGGCACGGCAGTGAGTTATTGTTAGTTGCACGACCAAAAAACACATTTAATGCCTTTATTGATGCTGTTTATGTGTATATTTTGTTTCTCTGGTTTGCGGTTGATCAAATGTGGATGAAAATTTCACTGGCATGGTGTGGATTTAAATGGCTTGTTTGTTTACATGGTTCACCACATCTGATGGGGCTTTAATTTTACCACAGCAACATCAAATCTTATTGAGCTGTGTTTAAATGTATAAAATGACCAAATCAAAGGTAGTTTTGTGGAGTAATATCATGGCAAAACATACATAGGCTTTACTTAAATCTTAATCTGTCTAAAGGATGGTAGAGTGATGCTTGATTTTTGGGCCCTTTGTATCCATAACAGATCATTGTGTTTGTTGTCAAGATATATTGTTATTGAATACATTCTTAAAACTTTAAAATCAAGTGTTTTGATGCATGATCAGTCAGTTTTGTCAAGACATCTGTCTGGAGATGAGCTGTCAGTAAGGTTGCAAGTCTCTGTGTTGAAATACAGAGAAAGAACAGTGAACTTGGTCTTGATCACTGTTATTTAATCAGTGAATGAACTCTCAGATGCGTTCTGTTTATTAATATGCATCTTACAGACCTATAGATTATTGTTTGTTGATTTAAGTTCATTGTTTTTGTGTCTGTCCACCAGTCTGCATGGCTGACGTGCTGCTGAGTTAGTGTCCGGCCCCTTATGCGAGGAAGGCTGGCTGGCCGGGCCGTGGAGCACTAGAGAGGAAAAATGGCATTGCAGAACAGAAACTCAGTGCTGATCCTGGCGGGTCGAGAGCGAGGAGCTCGCATGCTGGGCTCCCAGCAGCTCCTGCAGCAGCTTGTGGAAGACCGGACGCGCTGGATGAAATGGCAGAGCCAGGTAGGGTATCAACCTTAATGATTCTAATGGTTCACTCTGGCCTACAGTCAGCAGACATTCCTATACAGAGCAGTTTCAGGATATCACAGTCAGAATAATGTCTTAAGTCAATTTTTGCATCAGATGATATTCCTCCCCCTACAGGCCATCAGCTGAAATAATGTCAAAGTGGCTTGTTATTTGACCTGTTATCTATTGGTTATTCAATCGTTATTAATCTTAAGGATGTTTTGTATTTAATGAGTATGATTAATGAAATAAAATTGTAAAACAAGCATTTTAGATTCTTAGGGCCCCATTTTATATTGTATATAATTACTATTTAAGAAAAAGGTGGGGGTGGGGGGTTACTACAAAACATTTCTAGAAAAATTGGGAACATTTAACAATAAAATAATTTAGTTTTTGGGGTTGATGGCATATCTGCTGACAATTATATTAATGTTCTTGTTTTAATGTAGAATAATAATGTAATAATTTATTCATTGTATGTTATAAAAAATAAAATCTGACTATAAAATCAGATTCAAAATGAAGGGGGGGAGGCCTATTGAAAAAATAGTCAGAACAAGAGCAGAACAATTTAATTTTAATATTCTTTGATTGACCCTGAAATTTCATTAAAAGGATACTTCACACCAAAATGAAAATTTTGTCATTAATCACTTACCCCCATGTCGTTTCAAACCCGTAAAAGCTTTGTTCGTCTTCGGAACACAGTTTAAGATATTTTGGATGAAAACCAGGAGGCTTGTGACTGTCCCATTGACTGCCAAATAAATAACACTGTCAAGCAGGGGCGGCGTTTCCGTATGACAGTCGCCATATCCTAGCCCAGTCAGGTGTGCTGTGGAAAATTATCCGAACGCTGTTATAATTCGTTCTTATTATTTTAAATCACTGCTATTGGTCTTCCTTATGTTCGTTTAAGGATTTTACAAATATTTAACCAATAAAAAGCATTAAAAAGAGCTTGTCACTAAACTTTGTAACACTATTGGATCCTCAGACTGTCAGCGAAAACTTGTAACTTCACCCCGCCTCCACTCAGAATGAAGCGCAGTGCGTACAGCCTGGAGACAGATCTCCACTTGTTCGCAATACAAGGGTTAAAAAAATAACTGATGTTTGAATAAGTACAGCGTTTTCTTTACTCAAACACTGTCTATAAAGGCTAATGTTTTTTTGTGTGTTTGAAGAGTCGAGAAGAGACTTTTGCAGTCTTGTATAGGCTATACTTTTGTAAATTTTAAATATTCTGTGCATATAGTGCTTCATCATTTATTTCATGAGATTTTGGACACGTGTATTAAACGACAAGAATAACTAAGTGCCCATATAGCTACAATAAAAGTTACAACCAGTATGTTGATGAAAGCGTATAATGCGATACATTTGCTGCCTCAGATTTGGTCATTGTAATGACAGACAAAACACAGATCTCCGTCATTTGCTGCTCAAAATACTCCATTTGAGCTTGATTATCATAAAACGTTAAGTGCAAGTGTCTGATAAAACCACATACCAACTCTGACGACGCAGTGTTGTCCCCCCACCCCACACACGATTTACACCACTGCCATACCCTATGGTTTTGTGAAATGCCACCACTGCTGTCAAGGCCCAGAAAAGTATTAAAGACATTGTCAAAATAGTCCATCTGCCATCAGTGGTTCAATCAGAATTTTATGATGAGAACACGTTCTTTGCGTACAAAAAGTATTCTCGTCACTTCATAAAATTCAGATTGAAACACTGATGGCAGATGGACTATTTTGAAGACGTCTTTAATACTTTTCTGGGCCTTGACAGTGTTATATATTTGTCAGTCAATGGGACAGTCACAAGCCTCCTGGTTTCCATCCAAATTATCTTAAATTGTCTTCTGAAGACGAACGAAGCTTTTACGGGTTTGGAACGACATGGGGGTAAGTGTTTAATGACAATTTTCATTTTGGGGTGGAGTAACCCTTTAAGACTCAATGCTGTAAAATCTTGCAAATAGTATATATGTGCAAACGTACATATGTGTGTATGTAAATATGTATGTGTCTCAATTATTTCTACAGAAAGTAGAGTTGCCGGATAATCCACGATCAACCTTCCTGCTGGCCTTCAGTCCAGATAGGTAACTAATACATTTTAAGAAAAAAAAAAACTAAATGCTTAATAACATGTTTTCGCTTGCTGCCTGAGATGGTAATCGCATCTTTTACTTTTATAGGAACCTTGTGGCCTCAACCCACGTTAACCATAACATCTACATCACAGATGTGAAAACAGGAAAGTGCCTGCACTCTTTAGTGGGCCATCGACGCACACCTTGGTGTGTGACCTTTCACCCCACCATCCCTGGCCTGGTTGCCTCTGGGTGCCTTGATGGAGAAGTCCGCATTTGGGACCTGCATGTGAGCATCAGTTTTGTTTAATGTTTTAGTTATTCCTAATGTGTGTGGACCTTCCCCTTTTGCAAACATTGTTATCTTGTTTGATTTTCATACTGTTCAGTCGCAGCTTTCGGTGGTTATTCTAGACTAGTCTGATCAAATTGCAGGTCATCTACATTAGGGCTGGGTGATATATTGAATATTAGTGATAATATCGCAATAATTATGACGACGATGTCAAATTTGAAAATATCGCGAATATCAAATATTTCAAATTCACCGACTAACAAGCTGGAGTTTAGCATCTAAATGAAAGTGTCACTCTATCAGTCTGTGTTCTGTCATGAGATCTCAACTGTATTGTTTGCAATTGTGATCGTTGAATAAATGCACTTACTCAACCGCTGTTGTTTGAATAGAGAAACATAGACTATTGCAATTTGGAATTACTATTAGAAATGTCACTGTTATAATATTTCTCATTTGTTTTACCAGTTTTCATAATATAGACAGAGCGAGTGCATAAGCCTTGGTTGTAATTTTTCTTATATATATATAAAAGCCTATAATGAATCAGTACACTAGATGAGGTAAAATAAACCATGTTTGAGTCCACATTCTATTGATTTGTGCTCATGGTGGTGGATCATCCATAAGGCACATTTTCCCCAAATTTGCTAAATTAGCTAAGAAATACCTATGTGTTCCAGCAACTAGCTCCCCATCTGAGAGGGTTTTTAGTGCCTGTGGGAACATGGCACAGAGCTTCTCTTAAATCAGAGACAGTTGACTGGTTTAGACTCTATATAGACTTATTCCAGTTTAATTATTTCCCACAGTTGCGCAATGTAAATTGTCAATTGCATGCACTAAAAAAGTTGACAGTTGTATTTACTTTGTAACAACAGCTGTTATATCTAAATTGTTTTTGTTGTTGTTTTTTAATGGGGCAAAAGAACATTTTTTTTTAATTATTTAAAAGCAAATGCAAACATAATGAGATATATATCGAATATTGTAAAAAATGTGAAAATATCAAGATATCAATTTTTTTTATATATATATATCGCCCAGCCCTAATCTACATACAGTAAATCCTAGGCATTAGAAACTCAAGACGTTGCTGTTTAAATGAATGCTGTGGATGTTTTTCCCTATTCCCAGGGTGGTAGCGAGAGCTGGTTCACGGAGAGTAATGTTGCCATCGCTTCTCTAGCGTTCCACCCCACGGCTCAGCTCTTGCTCATTGCCACTAACAACGAACTCCACTTCTGGGACTGGAGCCGACCAGAACCTTTTGCTGTGGTCAAGACTGCCAGCGAGACTGAACGCGTCCGGTATGGAAGCAATACTGTTATTTCTTAGTGGTTGACTAGAAATAAAAAATATCATTCAATTTCATAGGATTAAGGATTAATTGAATTTCATAATCATTAAAACAATTAATCCTTATTTTTTGGCCAGGTTGGTGAGATTTGATCCTCTAGGTCATAATCTTTTAACAGCTATTGTGAACCCATCCAACCAGCAGGTTAGAAACAACCATTTTTCCTGTCAAAATATCTGTAATGTATTTTCCTATGTGCATTTCCCTTTTACAAACATAATTTTATGAGTGTTTTACTGTGTTTCTACAGAATGATGATGACTCAGAGGTCCCCATGGACAGTATGGAGATGGCTTTGTTCCGCCAACGTTCTCTTTTACGCTCCCCACCTGTACGTCGCACGCCCATCCTGCACAATTTCCTGCACATATTGTCCTCTCGCTCTTCTGGGGCGCAGGCTGCTGATCAATCCCGCCCTGCTCCTGAGCCCAGAGAGCCTCCAAGTATTCCCAGGTTCCAGTATCCGGTGCGGACAGAACCGGGTGACCGCCCTGCCTTACAGGGCTGCACGCAACATTTGGGTTTGGGCTGCCTGTGCAGTCGCTGTGCTGCCTCGCGGAACTTATTCACGCAGAATCCGACAGGCCTCCAGCCTTCGGATTCACCTCAACCGCAGACTCAGTTGGGCCCCTCTGCCTTCTCGCCCGCACCTAGCCAAACCCGCACCTCCACGGACCGACCTTCTGCTTTTAGCAGTGTGTTCAGCGGGACTGCGGGGAACACTGCGCATCGGGGACTCTTGCCTCTTAGGACTATTGATCCCTTGGGGTCACAAGCACCCGGACCTCTCGAGGCCCCTGGGCGTCTCCCTGGGGCTGATTGGTCTGGTAGTCTGCTGAGCACGGGACATGAACATGGGTTAGGTGCGATTGGGGTGGAAAGCAGTGCTGGAAGGGGTGTAGTGCCCCCTCCTAGGACGAGCTCCTCTTCTATGGATCTCCTTTCCCTGCACAGGTTCCCCGATGGTTCCTCTTCATCACCCATATACACGTCTGCTACAGAAGGGCGAGGCCTAGTGCTGCCCGGCACAGAGCCAAACCGGGGACGAGCCAACGACGGCACCAGTAGTGGCCATCACCCCTTCTATGACAACACCCAACGCAACAACCCCGCCTCCATACGCAATGTCCTGCAGTGCAACCTGAGCCGTTACTTTATGGAATATGAGCGAATGCAGGAGTTGGAGCGACCCGGTGGCAGCCGAGAGGTGCCAGGTGGACCGGGACCCATGCAGGAGCTGCTCAACAGTAGCATGGACCCAGAACGCCCTGGGCCTTCGCATAACAACTCTTCCAACACTGGAAATGCAGGCACGGTTGCTGGCCCCTCTCAAAACCACCCCAATCGTTGCCGTTCGTGCCACAACCTCCTCACCTTCAACCACGACACTCAGCGCTGGGAGCGTTCCGGTCAAACCTCTTCCTCTTCCTCTCAGGAGGGACCGTCCTGGCCGCTTTCAGTGCCTCCGTTTGAGGACCCAGGTCAGGGTGCACGAGTGGAGGCCCAGGCCCCTGAGATGAGGCCCATGGCTTTGGGCGAGACGACCTCTGGTCTACAGGACCAGCAGCCCATGGGTCTCGTGTACAATCAGGAGACGGGGCAGTGGGAAAGTGTGTACCGGCAACCGACAGTAAGCGCTGCTTCTGAGGCAACACCAGACGCCTTAAACCCAGAGGTGCCTGTTGATAATCCAGACGAGGACTCACTCAGGAGGTGAGGAAGAACAAGAACTAACTTTGGCTATTGAAGGGATAGGTCACCCAAAACTGAAAGTTCTGTCATTAATTACTCACCCTCATGTCACTCCAAACCAGTAAGACTTCGGAACACAAATTAAGATATTTTTTAAAGAAATCAGAGAGTTCTCTGGCCTTTGCGTAAACAGCAACATAACTCACACGGTCAAGGCCCAGAAAGGTAGTAAGGACATCGTTAAAAAAGTAATGACTTTTTTCAACAATTTCTTCTCTTCCATATCAGTCTCCATCGTGCATTCACCACTACCATGTAGTGTTGTCAAAAGTACTGAAATTTTAAAAATGCCCATTTCCCACTAACATTTGTGTGCTGTTGAGCCGATTCTTAAACACTGCTGATTGGCCATAGTGTTCACGAGCTCCACAGATGTGACTGTGATTGGCTACAATGATCATCGCTTCACACTCTTCACCGAGCACTCACACAGAACAACATTTGGAACAACATGAGGGCGAGTAATTAATGACAGAATTCAAATTTTTGGGTGAATTATTTCTTTAAGGTGTGGTCACATTAGCGAAATATCAATAAAATTTTGCGGGCAAAAAGGTCTTATTGTCTGTTGTCAACTGTGTAAAGATGCATGAAGTCACTTTGCTTTTCAACATGGCTAATTGGCATGTCCGACTTGAATCTGTTGTGAAATCTGCATGGGGTAATTTTTTGCCCTTATACGAGGTTCCCGTTTACATTTGTCTTTCCTGTTACTTATTGGTACTAACTTATTCTTATTTTATCTTCTGCCTCAGGAGGTTGTTGGAATCATCACTGTTTCCATTCTCTCGATATGATATGTCTGGCTCCAGAGATCATCCCATATACCCAGATCCTGCCAGGTACCTGTTTGAAAGCCTATATGTGCAAACTCAAGGCTGATTATTGGGCTTTTAACTTCAGAGTTTGACTCTCTTTTTCTGTTCCACATCTCCTCAGGCTGTCTCCGGCTGCTTACTATGCTCAGAGGATGATTCAGTATCTGTCTCGGAGAGAAAGCATACGCCAGCGTTCTTTACAGAATCGCCTACGGACGCTCTCAAACTCTCAAGCAGACAGCCAGTCCAACAACCCCTCCTCCACACCACCAGAGGCCAGTGATGGAGACTATGAGGACATCGAGTGAGTCTAATAAAACTCATTGCATCCTCACTCACGTATACATACATCTATATTACCATAAAATTGCAATTACTGTTATGTAAATCCATTTTGCTGTGTTCATCCTCGTGGTTTTCAATTTTGCGTAATTGTTTAAAATATTTCTTTTCTCACTCGTTTACAGGGAGCCTGGAGACAGGACAAGACATAGAATGCCCCGCAACGCTCGAATGTCAGCCCCCTCTCTTGGGCGCTTCGTCCCACGGTAAGTGTCATATGCAACTGTGAAACCAGTAATATTGTGAAATATTTGTACAATTTAAAATTACTGTTTTTAAAATTACTTTTTTTTTTTCAGGTTTCATTGATCAGGAACTGTAGTTATTTGAAATAGAAGTTAACCAGTTACCGTTCGTTACTACAGCCTAGATATTGCTAGCTAGCTGCGCCTTCGTCACGTAAATGCATAATACCTGGTTGCAGTAATTTACAAAATAGCTCGGTCTCATTTAAATAAGCTGCAGAGGAAGACAGTTGAGAGAGATGGCAGCTTTTCAGTGAGTGGGCGTGGTTTCAGTGCGCCAGCGGACACGCCCCCCAGCTTTTGAGAGCAGAGAAAGCTGCTTATTTATTCTAGATTTTGATAGCTTATTTTATTCACTTGGCTTTTTTTTTTTTTTTTTTTAATTTTAGCATTCAAATTTGGCTTGGTGGTTAATAACACATTTTTCTGTGGTGTGATAAACTCATAACACACATTTAATATCGACTTTACACAGACTTTTTTTTTAGAAAAAAATATTTCCTGACCACAATTTTTTGAATGCTGGTGTGCCAAGTCGAGATTTAAAAAAAGAAAAAAAAAACATTTATTAGTATATGAAATGTACTACAATGATTTTTGTTTTTGATGGTTTCTTGCTTTAGATATGTTAATAAATTGATTCAGATATCTGAGCTTTTTCAAAGAAAGAAAATTGTGTTAATTTGTTATTAACCTTAATATAAACATGTATTTTTGTCTGAAGGAGGTTCTTGTTACCTGAGTACTTGCCTTATGCTGGACTTTTCCATGAAAGGGGTCAGTCAGGCCTGGCCACCCACTCCTCCATTAACAGAGTATTAGCAGGTACAACAAGCTATTTCTTATTTAGTTTCATTATGAAGCACTTTCAATCATTTTTATCCCATAATGTCAGAAACCTTAGATATAAGAATAGTGATTTTGAAAAACCTAAAGAGAATTAAATAGATCTACCCATAATTCTTGTTTGCAGGTGCATCTATAGGTGATGGGCAGTCAGCTGTGGCCAGTAACATTGCCAACACCACCTATAGGCTCCAGTGGTGGGATTTCACCAAGTTTGACCTTCCGGAGATCAGTAATGGTACGTTCTTCTGAGTACTACTGGTTTTTGCACACATAATCAGCATGACATTATCTGAATAGGTAGCTTGTTTCACTTTCAGAAACTACAAAATGTTTATATTATTTCATTTTCTTTTTTCTTGTTTTCATCTTAGCCACTGTGAATGTACTCGTTCCTCACTGTAAGATCTACAACGATGCCAGCTGTGATATTTCAGCGGACGGGCAGCTGCTGGCTGTATTCATTCCCAGCAGCCAGCGAGGTTTTGCGGATGAGGGCATCCTAGCCGTCTACTCCCTCGCTCCCCATAACCTGGGAGAAATGCTGTACACCAAGAGATTCGGTCAGTGTTATCAAACAGTAACTCAGCAGAGCAGCTCATTTTGGCAGTAATACTGTAAACATTCCTGTTTAACAAAAAACAGAAAATTAGCAGAAAATTGTTTTTGAGTTTTGCTTTTGACTTGCATTTCAGGTCCAAACGCAATCTCGGTGAGTCTTTCGCCCATGGGCTGCTATGTGATGGTAGGACTGGCCTCCAGACGGATCCTGCTCCATCCCACTACCGACCACATGGTGGCGCAAGTGTTTCGTCTACAGCAGCCACACGGAGGAGAGACCTCCATTAGAGTAAGAGCCTAAAAAATACCACATTTGCAGGATTGTAAAATATTGTTTATTTTACAATATAAACTGTGAGTTTTATTCATAGACCCAACGCCATAAAGAATGATACAGTACTGTGATTTAAAACTGCTTTTCTAGTTTTTGATGGTTTGCTTTCTCTTGGTATCCTGTAGATGATGTTTAATGTGGTGTACCCCATGGCTCCAGACCAGAGAAGACACGTCAGTATTAATTCGGCCCGGTGGCTTCCAGAGCCAGGCATGGGATTGGCCTATGGAACCAATAAGGGCGACCTGGTCATCTGCAGGCCAGTGTAAGTAAACACCCAGCTAAAACAACAGTCACCAAGTAGACCATCTGGTCCACATGCATGCTTTAGTCCTTATCAAATTTGAATTTCCTTATTACATCGTAAAATCCAATATTTTATGTTTATTCATTTGCCAAATGTTTTTATCCATAGTACAATACTGTATACTTATTACAGGAACAAAGTATTATGCCTTAGGGAACAATGGCTTCAAAACCTAAGCTGCCTTACTGTTTATTGTCTACATGGGCAGCTGTCTGCTGAGGAAGCATCCTAACTGAGATACAATCTCATAAGTGACCAATTACATAGACTGCAACGCGCGAAGCACACAGGATTCATAACTGAATTTTAACAGTTTGAGTTAGCATGTTGTTGCTAATAGCATGAAATTCTAGTATGAATATACATATATTATTACAATTTAAAATAACTTGTATATTTGAATGCATTTTATAATGTAATTTATAGCTATAATTTCATGCTGAATTTAATCTACTCCAGTCGTCAGGGATTCTCAATGATTCTTCAGAAATCATTTTAATATCCTGATTTCCTGCTCCAGAAACATTTCCTATTATCATCAGTGTTGAAAACTTAATATTTTTTGTGGATGCTGTGATACTTTTTTCAGGATTTTTTCCACCATATATAGAAAGTTCAAGTATATATTTGAAATGGAAATATTTTGTAACATTGTAAATATGCTTTACTACTTTTGATCTATTTAGTGCATCCCTCTGAATCAAAGTATTAGTTTCTTTCCAAAAAAAACAGTACTGTCCCCATACTTTTGAACAGTGCTTTGTCATTTATTATTGATGATAATTTATATTAAATATTTATACTGACCATGTATCTCATATTTAACATTTAGCATGACTATGATGCCTTAAAATATTTTCTCTGTAGGAAACTATTAGGTTTTGCAACAAAGCAAGTGATAATGATAGTTGGTGAATTGCTTCTATTTGGGATGGTACCAGTAACTTTTTGGCCTTAAGCCCAGATCTTTAACCAGTGCGCCACACCACCCAGCAAGATAAACAAAACACACAGTAGCCATGGAAATTGCAGATAAAACCAGACACAGTTTATCGGCGCAATAAAAGCCGCATTTTTATAACCAGTAATTTCCATAAACGAGTTCCAGAGCTTGTGTCAATATTGACTCGGTGAGTCAATCATGCCAAAAACTCAGAGAGTTGATTCATTATCTGTCTGTCAGCAGTTCATCTTCAACAATTGGATAGTCAAGCGAGTTCCCGATCCCAGATCAGTGTCAGTTTTCAGATACATGGACTATATGAGGACTTTTGATAAACCACCATGTTACCTGAAGCCGCCTTTCATTAGATTACCTTCTTCATTAGTGGCAGGAAACTCGGCTGTTCAACTGGAAAGAAGCAATTATTGTTTTTTAACAAGGTTACAGGCCACATTACCTCTTGCGCCCCATGACTTTTGCAGCTCATCGCTTTCAAGGAATTCTCCCCCAATCTGATGGGTTTATAATCAGATCACAGCCCACACGGACAGATGGAGTACATCACAATAATTCCATTGCTTCTTTGCAATTCAGTTGTACAATTTAGTCATTTTGGTCAAGTCTGGGTGTATTATTGGTCTTGAGATTGGTCCGAGATCTGCACAAGGCTCTCTGGAATACTTAATTCTGATTGGCTGTTTTACAATCAGCTATTTTCATACAGTATAATGCTAAATTGTATAATCGACCATAATCGTCCCATTCAACAAATGCCCTGCATTGTTGTGCAAGATTCATGGATTGTATCATTTTGCAGTTTCCTGCTTCTCACATGATAAGCTGTGATATTTAATGTCCATTTTTTTATATATTTGGTACTTAGCTGTGTAATAAGTGTGATAATGTACAATCAGCCAGTCATTATCACAAAATTAATCCCTTCGTGGTGATAAATAACCTGACGTGAATCATACGTTGCCATTTACTTAGATGTGTAAACAAGATAATGTTTTTGTTGTTAGTGATTTCCGCAGCGATGGGGACAGTCCGTCGGATCTGAACTCGGATTCTTTGTTTACCGTCAGCAGCAGCAGCAGCAGCAGCCGAACCCGTGGAGTGGAGCGCCCAGGGTCAGAAATGAGCAGAATCTGAAGTCATAGCTTGTCATAGTCATAGATCCAAAAATGCTCATCTGTGTTTATTTCTTACAGCACCAGCAGGTCCGGCTGGCGATTTGACCGAGACATGGGCCTTATGAACGCTATTGGCCTGCAGCCGCGTCAGGCCGCCCCTTCTGTGACCTCACAGGGGACGCAGACACCAGTGGTGCGACTGCAGAATGCCGAGACGCAGACGGAGAGAGAACTTCCTTCAGCCAGCACCTTCCAGAACGCACACACATCCAGACACAGTAAGACGTTTGTATGAATGTAATTTGCATAAAATACACTTTTTTTTGTTTGTTTTTTAAACAAAAATCTAGATTTTTTTTATTTCAATTAAATTTAAATTTTTATTTATATGCACCATTATAACATGCAATATTTCCATACATATAGAGCAGGGTCCAAAAAATAGTGAAAATCCTTTTGTTTTTTGCAACAAATTATATTATTATAATGTATGTTAAATTATATTATTAGAATTACAATTTCATTTTGAGAAGATGAACTAAACACTTAACGTGATATATATATATATATATATATATATAAAGTGATATATATATTTTTTTTTTTTAGTATTTTGTTTGACCCGTTGTTGCTTTCATGCACATTCACCAAAGACTTTCATAACTTAAGTTTTATTTATATTAAACCATGAAACCTTTTTTGTATTTAAAATATTAAATATGATCTTAAACTCCAGATCTTCTGTGTGTTTTTTTTTTTTAATAAAATAAAAGATTTTAATGCATGGAAATACTTGATTCACTTGATTTTCTTCTGTCAACATTGAGTGAATTTAATCGTTTTGACTTTTAACTGATTCAACCGTTTTAGGAAAATTTAATCGCCACATAATCAGATTTCGTAATTTTATACTGCTAACAAAATCATTTTGAATATTCAACATACTGTATATAGCGCCGATGCAATGTACTAATGCTAAAAAAAAAAAAAACCTGCAGTGAAGTGTTTTGCTTAAGGCCACAGTGATTCTAGCGGATATCTATAACGCTCCAGTTCATTTCTCTGTAACCATGTTAAGTAATATTGATTATGTCCTCTCACAGCTGCAAAATGTGTTACTCTTGCAGTGATTCACACAGCCAGCACCAGCACTGAGAGGCACGCACCCCCAGAGATGACACACACACTGTCTCAAACACCAGTTCAGACATCGCTTCCAGAGGGATCGCTGAACCGGACCAACTTGCCCACCACATATCACGGTAACAGCTTTGTCTCACTCTTTCTCATCCTGTCTCTTCCTCCTCCGTCGGACACGGGTAATGGAGTGAAATTGATTAAACTGATCTCTCTGAGATCTGTGTTGTGTCCTGCTGAGGGCTTTACACTGTTATTACTGTTTCAAGTGCTTTATTACCTGCTGTTAGCTGGTCTAATTAAATCTGCGCCCTTGTTTTCTCGATTTAATGGGACCCAGTGCGCACACATGGGAAGTTAATAGATAACTTGCTAAGACCTTGTTGTTGTTGATTTTTGGTCATTAACCAAAAATCTTCTATGCCGGTATAGTTAACAGCATATCACACTCACAATAATTATTTTTGCTGGAATTTATGGTGATAGCAGTTTGATAATGGTTTAGTAATAGTTTAAATTTATAGTAATACTAGTTTGATAATGGCTGAGATTCTAGTAGTTAATAGTAGACAATTGTTTTAATTTGTTATTAATAATTTTAAATAACCTGGCTGTTTTTGTATAATTTTGTGATTTGACTACATTACAAATGATTGCTACTTCATCTCATTTGATAATTTTCAAAAGAGGCCAGTCAAAAATATTGTTTAATAGCTTCACATTACGTAAAACTTTTAAATGGAAAAACTCAGTAAATTAAACAAGTTCTTCCTCGTTTTAATTCTGTTTTCTTATTGCTCCAACAAACTCATACAAAATCATATAAATAATGTAAAGCAATCTTGCCCAGTAATGTTTGTGTATATATTTACAGCAATATAACAAAAAAATCTGTTACGCTATATAGTGCTGGACATTAATTCAATATCAATATATATCATCATATAATTTTTTCAATAACGGTTAAAGCAGCACAGGTATATTTGTAGAAATAGCCAAAAATACTTTGCATGGGTCAAAATTATCGACTTTTTTATGATATTAAGTAAATATCATTTTCCATGAAGATATATTGTAAATTTCCTACCACAAATATATCAAAACTTAATCTTTGGTTAGTAATATGCATTGCTAAGAACTTCATTTGGACAACTTTAAAAGCAATTTTCTCAATGTTTGGATTTTTTTTTTTGCACCCTCAGATTCCAGATTTTCAAATAGTTGTATCTCGGCCTAATATTGTCTAAATATTGAAAGCTTATTTATTCAGCTTTCAGATGATGCACAAATCTCAATTTCCAAAAATTTACCCTTATGACTGGTTTTGTGTTCCAGGGTCACATGATTTTTAAACACATTTCCGGTATTTCAATATACATTACAGCGTTTTTCACTTGCTGTGTTTCCATTACCCTTCAAATTGCACAAATTGAAATTAATTTTAGGAGGAGTTTTTATAGACTTGGTAAATTCATTTTTCAGATGTTGGTAGGTACAGGCATCCATATTGTGGGCATTCTTGGCAGTTTTTCTGAGGCTTTTTTGTTGTTGTTGTTCATATCAATATCGGAATTATATTGCATCGACCGAAATGAAGAAACATATCGTGAAATAAATTTTGGCCATATCAACCAGCCCTAAAGCTATAGCAACCGATGAAATGAGATCAGTCAGCAAAATTTGTGAATAGAATTCCGGAAAACGTTTTATCCAAATCAGCTTGCATTGCGTTCAAGGTATCAGTTCTTGTTTTCCTTGGGAATCAAACCAATGACTGTGGCGTTGCTTTTACTATTCTTAACGAAATCTGAATTTTTAACGCAATTTGAATCTTCGTTTTGCTGTTATCTGATATGAGCTGTCCTTTCTGGTTTTTCTTAGCGGACTCAGCAGCCGAGCCCGGCCCTGGAGAAGACGCTCTGTCTCGGATCCGCCGCCTAATGGCAGAGGGAGGAATGACGGCTGTGGTCCAGCGGGAACGCAGCACTACAATGGCTTCCATGGGTGGCTTTGGAAACAACATCGTTGTCAGTCATCGGATTCACCGTGGCTCACAGACCTTGGTCAGGACAACTCAGGTGGGAAACCCAACCTCGGAAATGCCTGCTGGACTCGGTATCTCAACTCTTTTTGGCTCTGAACCCTTGGTAGACTCTCTGGAAGCTCCTGGGCCATCAGGGTCCAGCGGTGCCCCACTTCCGTCACAGTTTACAACTCGTTCTGAGGTTGCGGGGGCATCTCCTATGCTTGAGACGGACTTGTTTGGTGATCGTCAAGCTGATGATATGCAGCACCACCCATCCGCGAGCGGTTTGGATATGTCCAACCGTAGCAACAACAATAACAATGACCATAGCAACAGCTACAGTGAAAGCCGGAGCCGAGATTACCCTGATGACCTGTACGGCAGATAGTCTTAAGTCTGGTTTTCACAAAGATGAACATCTCAACTGGTCTGCATGGTGCTGGAGCATTTCGTGGTGGACCCTTTGTTACACACAGAACATAGCATGTAGGGCGGAGCCACTGAACTTCCCGCCTCAGTTCTAACTCCTCCCACTCTGGCCTTATTTGGGAATGAATGAGTGCCAAGTTTTTCATGGCATCTCCTTAACCGGGAGATGCCAGCCTCACCTTTTTTGTCAAAACAACAGATTCTCGCTTTGGGGAAGCATCATTATTGCACTTGCGTGTTGCACTTAAGTTATAATTTTTCTTCCTTTCAAGGTTGAGTCTCAGACATTTCATCATTCCATGCGAGAAAGGGCATCATACTTGAATCCTTCCTGTACTTCAGTACGGAATAACACGGTTGTAGTTAACCACCCTTTCAAGCTCTAGGAAAAATCATCAGCCAATAGAAGTGCCAGATGAGGCTGGGGGCGTATCCTTACGATTCCTTTGGATCCCATGGGGTCTGTTGTCTTCAGGACATTTCGGTTTGAGGAACTATAAAACAGTACAGACTCTTCACAGCTAAACACTAACTCACACAACATCCTCTAACGGTTTTTGTGTTCAAATTCAGAGATTATGCTTGACGTGATTGTTTTTTGTGTGTGCGATAATGTGACTTTCAGTGGTCAAGTTATTCAGTTGATCAGTATCTAGAACAACGTCTGCTTTGAAGTTCTCAGACTGAATAGACTCGTCTGCGTGTGCGTGTGTCCTACTAAACTTCCAGATGGCGAATTTTATGATGGTTTTTAATTTGAATTTATTTATCTGTTGTTTGAAAAATACACTTCTGAAAGCATGTCATCTGTAATTGTCCGTCGGATAAAAAGCAGTTCAGGAACCCTCAAGCTGGTTCAGATCTCTCATATCTGCATGTGTCCAATTCCAGAGCTTTTATACAAGGAGGCGGGCTGAAGCTGAATGTGGAAGGCAGGGCTTAAGTAAATTAGCATGTAGGCTGTAGAACGCACATGCGCATCAAGTGAAATTTTGGTACGCTGAGCAGTTTTTATTGGGCTTTTATACATTTGTGACCGTCAACTTGTGTGTAGGAGTCAATTCACGTTTATTGTTGCAACTGTTGCGATTTAACACGATGCATTTTTACTAATCCTACTGATATTATTTCCCAGAAATAACTTAATACTCAGAAATGAAATGAAAGGTGGTTAAAATTATTGTGCCAGATCATTTTCACGCTTTAAACGCAACACTTTTTGCGCAGTTTCGCCATTAATTCACCTCAAATCAGCTGATTGGCCGACTGTTTCATTGCATTCTACCAATCGCAAGAAGCTCTTATGATGTGTAAGAGACAAATGGCAAGTGATTGCACTTAAGCGCCCTTTTCTCCTGCACAGAGAACAGCGTTACAGACAATAAACCAGACATATCTCTATCATCGATCTGGATTATGACAATAATCACTCTTGAATAACACACAATAGAGTATTTCTTGGGCACTGGACACTTAGGAGAGAGACGGCCCGATATGCGCGCACTGCTGAGAGTTACTGATGATGGGTTACTGTCTGTATGCGTGGATGTGTATGTCTGTGAGTGTCCGCCACTGACCCTAGAGAGTTTTATTATAAATAAATGTAGCATTGTAAATGTAGAGATGATAAATCGAGGAAAAAAACTTAAATCCATATTTCGGGATGGGGTTTGGTTTTTTTATGACATATTTGCCTTGTGAGCTCTTGTGCTTGTTTAGATTCTCGTGTACGATTGGTCAACTCTAGCGATTTGAGTTGTCAATGCATTTGCATATGCACAGGCCTTTCGTTAACAAGCATTTATAAAAAATATCTCCCTCTGCTTTTGTGTAAAAGAGTTTGTTATTTTAGCTGCTTGGCTTGAATTAGTAGCTTTTTTTGTAAAAAAAAACAAAAAACAAAAAAACAAACAAAAAAAACGGTCCCCAATAGGAATGGTTTGTGTTTTGAACGTTTTTTGGATGTAAGGTTCTGTTGGATTGTGGTCTCATCGCAAACAATGGCAGCTGAGGAACCTCTCGGAAACCACATACCCTTTGGTGTTTTTCCATGAGTTCAGTGCCTTGGGGAATCTTCTCCTTACTGAACCGCAAAAGCCGTTCTGATGTGCGACAAAACCAGAATAGCTTCTACATAAGCCTTTTGATTGTTGAGTGTTTTAGTTATTGGTAGAAATATTGGTAAAGCTGAAGTCTGGTTGTGTTGGCTGTCATTTCGATTATTTATTTTACCCTTTGTGCGAATGACAAATGCAATCCTGATTTTTAAAAATGCATCTATGATAAGAGAGAAGGACCTTTTTATGCTATACTCCATCAAGGACACCCCTTTTCCTGATTTTACTCATTTCTGACCATATGCACAGCTTATTTTTATGAAGTCGTTTCATGCAGGGCTTGTTTTAGACTTTTAGGCCACCTGACAATTCATTTGTTCTGACGAGAATAGCTGACGGCGACCGAAAGTGTGACATTTTAAAAACTGTAATTGTGTTCTTGTTGGATGTGTGGTTATGTATATGCTCTCACTGCTGGATCGGTACCTTAGCTGAAGTCATG
The DNA here is from genome assembly GCA_036784905.1 of Acrossocheilus fasciatus. Lineage (NCBI taxonomy): Eukaryota > Metazoa > Chordata > Actinopteri > Cypriniformes > Cyprinidae > Acrossocheilus > Acrossocheilus fasciatus. The sequence continues at coordinate 6,795,837 of CM071962.1, read as the reverse complement.
ATGGTGGAAAAGACCAGAATTCAACTCCTCCTTCTGACCAGACAAGAGGGAAGTGTTGTTATGGCTTACCATAAATGTGTAGTTGGTTCTTTATTTAGTGAAAATGAGGATTAGGTGTTGTAAAAGAATTGTGGGACACCAAAGATCCTGTGGTAATGACGATTATGAGAGTTTTAATAAAATGGGAATATGGAAATTAATTCAGTTGTTTTTGATGTTATTCATTACAATACAATGCATTTATTTTTTATTTTTTGCATATCAGTAAAAAAAAAAAAAGACAGCATTGAAGTATTTTATTCCTTTAAGGATATGCAGTAAAAATACTGTACTACAGCAATGACAAACCTGACAGAGAATAATGGGAATTATATAAAAAATAAAAATAAGCCTTGGACATTAGCAAAACAATAAATACCCTAACTAATCACTGCAATGAAAATTTTCCCCAAGTTATATTTTTATTATTATTTCCTTTGTCAATTTTCATGCCAGTTAAGCACTTTTTTTTTTTCCAAAATCTCCTGAAAATGATCGCAATTTAAAATAAATTTAAACAAACAAGCAAACATCTGTAACAAAATATGGTCATAAAAATGATGAAAATGTGCTTATTTGATTTAAAATAATTGTCTTTATGTATAATTAAGTTTCTTCTAATTATTTTATATATTGCATCATTTTCATAAAACTTACTCACCCCCCCCCCCCCTACCTATGTAAACATCTGTAATTTGTTGTAGTATGTGTGATACTTAAAATATTAAAATAGATTCATAATAAAATTAAAAAGATGTGAAACCGCTGTGGAGCTTCATTACAGGTCGGGTAATTAGATTCCATCCCTTATGTAACTGCTGCCTTCCTCTTTAGATGACAGGAACTGAATTAAGCATACATGCTTTAAAAAGGCAGCACGAAACTAGGAGGAATTCAGCAGTAACACGATCGTTCCACACTACTTTGATCATCTTCCAGTAAACTTTGTGTATTGATACAGCCTAAAGAGGCTGGACGACTTGTTCCTGGTTATGTATTCGGAAGGTGAGGATGGGTGTTACTGTTTGAGGAATTAAAAGTCCTCCCAGTCGTTCTCTCGTACAGACGGAGCAGGAGATCATGGAGACTGGATCTGTTGTTTTCTCAAGGGACTTTGAGTGGTTCGTTTTTAACGGTAAGTTTGCTGATTAGATCATGTTAGGGTCATAATTTATTGTTTGCCTGATTTATATCTTCATTTCTATGTGCAACCGATTAGAGTTGTGTATTTTAGCATTTAAAGTGTACGATATACTGTCTATAGAGTTTGATTTCAAGTTGTTTGTTCATGTCAACACCTCTTTACAACTTGATTCATGATAAATTTCCATTTTCTTGTCTCAGGCTCCTCCACAAGTTCCTCCATCATGCTCAACAGTAGCATGCACAGTCCCTTGCCTGAGGAATCGTACTTGGTATCGGGAAGACCACGTCGTACATTCGGGACTGTAGAGGTGGTCGTCATCATACTTATCACTAGCTGCATCAGCCTGCTAACAGTCCTGGGCAACGTCCTGGTTCTGCTTTCAATCAAAGTCAACCGCAATCTCCGAACCATCAACAACTACTTCCTTTTTAGTCTTGCTTGTTCGGACCTTATCGTCGGTGTTTTCTCCATGAATCTCTACATTGTGTATGCCGTAAAGGGATATTGGCCTTTGGGACCGCAGATGTGTGATTTGTGGTTGGTTGTGGATTACGTGGTGAGTAACGCCTCTGTGATGAACCTCCTACTGATCTGTTTTGACCGGTACTTCTGCGTGACCCGGCCTCTGAGTTACCCGACCAAACGTACCGCAAGGTGGGCTGGGGTGATGATTGCCGCGGCTTGGTTACAGTCTCTGCTTCTCTGGGCTCCAGCTATCCTGCTTTGGCAGGCTGGGAGGGACAGGAGCAAGGTCCCAGAGGGACAATGTTACATCCTGCTCCTTGCTAACCCTGCTGTAACCTTGGCAACCACTATCCCAGCGTTCTACATTCCCGTTGTAATAATGATGGTACTGTACACGAAAATATCCCTGGCGAGTCAGAGACGGGTTCATAAGTTGAAGCCTGAATCCACAACCCTGCTTGATCCATCCAAGACAAGTGGAGGAACATCAACCACAAACCCTGACCTAGTGAGTGACATTAAACCGGATGGCTCATGCACATTTAAACGAGATTCAAAGCTCGTTAGAATGAAACGCCTGTTTTCTGTAGAGTTCAGCAAGACGGATGACTCCTTGGATTCAAGTCCTGACGCCTCTATGGAAGAACGAGGGCTGGATGCAGAAACCCCAAGACCAAAGACCTTGACAGCATGTGTGGAAACTAGCAGGACGACACAACCTCACTTTAGTTGTTTTCAAAACCATACTGTCATTCAGGTTCAAGGTCAAGCGTCCAAAGTTGTCTCCAAGAATGCTAGACGGAAGGCTCTGAGAGAAAGGAAGGTGACAAAGACCGTCCTTGCTGTTCTTCTGGCCTTCATTGTTACTTGGACACCTTATAGCGTTATGGTTCTGATTGGTACCTTCTGCCGTTGGTGTGTCCCTGAAATTCTGTGGATGGTTGGTTACTTTATGTGCTACATCAACAGCACGGTAAATCCAGTGTGCTATGCACTCTGTAACGCCACGTTCAAAAGAACCTTTAAACAACTGTTGATGTGCAAGTTCAAAAATCTGACATTAAAATGAGTCGGAATTCAGTCTCTTATCAATGACTCCTGGCCAACCAATGAGGAACATGATTCGCTCCGATGTTTTGTGACTGTGAAGCTGTTTTACTAGAGCCAAAAGTAAAAAAGTGCAGTTGGTTGAGGTTATTGGTGATTACCATGTTTCTGATAATGTACGCATTGTGTACGATTTTGACGTATCGTAGTTGTTTGCGAATGCGGGGTTTTTTTTACACCAACAGTTGTGTAAATCAATGCAATGGTTTAGAGAAGACACTGATTCTTATTTTGTGAGCATGATGCTGGTTTACCAGAGCCAAAAATGTAAATAAAGTGAAGTATTTAGTAGCTCACATTGTACGCGTTAAATGTGTCGCAAAGTCATTAAGTTGATTCTTATGGTTTACTAAAGTGAGAAGTAAAAATAAACATGTTTGACTTATTTGTTATTCATCATGTCGCTGTAATTGCATTTGTTCTACGACTTGTATCAGAAAGTTTTTTTGTTGTTGTTTTTGTTTCAGTTTAAGACTGTTACTCTGTGCAAATTGGTAAAAAACCAAACAAATTTGTGTAAATCTTAATTACATTCTTATGGAAATTTTATAGCATTACTAAAATTGCAAATGTACAACTATATTGGCATCATTAAAGTCATTTTTCCAAGTTTGTACGTCTCGAACAATAAATGTGTAAACTTTTTTTTCTTTTCTTTAAAAAAGCACCATAACGTATTATTGAAAATACACTTTCATTTATTCACAACCTGTAGAAGTAATCAGTTAGTGGTGTAAATTTGATTGTACATCCATCAAATCTAAAAACATAAACATTTATAAACATAGATACTTTATATAGGCCGTTACTTCCAGGAGCAACGTTCGTTTAAGCATTCAGCTTACATGTTATAACGTACAGAAATTGTCTTCATTCGGTTTGTTGTAATTTACAAATACTTTTGTTTAGGGGCATAATTAGGCTCTCACCAGTTTTTCTCTTTAGTAAAGACAATTTGTTAGACAACAGATTTGCTGCGGCCTGTTTTATACATGCAAAGTCAATTACAATTAAAAATTCGCTACAGATCAAATTACAACAGCATAGACGCATACATTTACTAATTACAAAACAAAGAAAGTGGAAATAAAAACAATAGGTAGGGCTACAGTTTTTTTGTTGTTTTTTTTTCCTCTCAGCATTCACCTTTTGGAGGATTTGGGAGTGTCACATAGGAATGTACCACTGAGTGGGCAATGGGGTTGTTGGGGTGGTCTTCAAGTTAGTTTTCTTTCCCTTTTCCTTTCTTCTTCTCACCTCCCTTGGGTTTGGGGGTCTTTGGGGTGCAAGGTTTGGACACTTTAATGGTGGTCTGGCATTCAGCGTTGAACAGTGCCTTCTTCAATGTCCCAGACCTGCTTCTGGTTCCTGTAGTAGTGTCACATTCGGCCCAGCGACCAAACTTGTACTTGCAGTCAGCTAGAAAACCAAGAACAAACTCGACTGAATGGCCTGTCTAAATTTATTTGAATTTGACTCCCATCCAGACATGCATTCAGTGTATTCATGTACAGTAAATCTCCTTACCACCGAAGTCTTTCTTCCAGTTGCATGGGACTTTGCACTTGGTTTTCTTTGTCTGCTCGTTGCAGGTCGCCTCCCGAATGCCGGCACCACAGTCACCGCTGTTGGGCACGCATTTCCCATACTGCCATTCACTGCACTCAGCATCTGCTTTGGGCTCTTTGCCCTTTTCTGTTGCAAAATAGAAAATAATGATTAATGATATCACACCAAAGGAATGTGCATTGCATCATCTGAAGTCATTTTGTAAAAAATAAGAACCTTTTTTCTTCATACTGGCTTCCACGGTGATCATCAACACCACCAGCAGCACAAGTGCTATAGAGAATAAACTCCGCATTCTGGAAAAAAAATTAATAATAATAATTATATATATACAGCTGATATTAATTTCAGTTTAATTATGTAGATGCACAAGCAAACATAAAACTACATCATTTTATTATTATTTGTGTACTATTAATTAATATTTTAAATTAGCCTGTGCTTTTATTTTTATTTTTTTATTTACTAATATTTTAATTGTAATATTTCTCTTTAGCTTTCTTTTTTTATTTCAGTTCTAATTTTAATAATTTTAACTTGTTTCAGTTAGCGGCCAGTGCTGTTATTTAAGAGCAAGTTTTCAATCTTAGAATTACATTTGAATTTATTTTAGCTTTTTAATTCAATTAGCAAAAATTTGAAAAGATATGTTTTGGTTAATAGCAGCACTGCAGAGAACAACATCCAACCAGGTGTCCATCACAACCACCAGCATCACATCTGTTTGTGTCTTTTCTCTATATTATATGCATGGAATATTTTATATGCATACGCCAACATAAATATTATATTGTATTTATGCTACTAAAAAATGTTCATCTCTTATAGATGCATTATATTTTGTCCCTTTGTTGTGTTCTAGGCTGGGTTAATTAGCTTAATTCACTTTTTCAAACTGATTAATTCCATTAACTAATGGTTAGTTAACGGTTTAGTGGAATTAGTCGCTTTGAAAGGTCCTCTCAGAAACTCCCAAATCAGATAATAACACATCAGATATGAATGTTTTCTCTGTACAGCCTGAATTAAAGACACTGTGTACACAATGTCCTCCGCCATCCTAGCAGCTCGCTGTGTGACTCCATAAAAGAGCCTCTCTATATTTTCCTCTTTCTCGGGGAAAAAAAAAAAGCACACAGCACTTCTCCTTTTCATTCTTTTCCTGCTTCCATTAAAACAAGCTCTTTTCACGGCGCAGCCCGCGGCACGGCTCCATTCTTCAGTCACTCATAAATGTGAAGGGCTCCTCGGGGTCGGACTTTTTGTGTGAGGAGAAACAGCGGTCGGCAGGGGTCCCCCGCCTCCCCTCCCCTCCCCTCCTCAGCCTCCACAGGGAGAGAGGCCAAGTACTCAAAGACCTTCAGCTGGGCCTTAGAGGAGCCTGATTCACTGGCTCCGAACAAAGCGGGATCTCGCCCGTTTTGCTTCCCTCTCTGAAAGGGCCTGAACACAGATCCCATGCTGTGTCTTGAGGAGGAGGGGAGGGCCTCCGCTCGATTCCTTTGAATGTAGACCTATTTGCATTGGAGGACAAAACCCGCTCTGTTGATGCAAGAGGGGATGTGGGATGCTGCCTTTGATAAACGTAGAACTGGACATTTTGAAAACTTCCTCAAGGAGCACAAAGTTCACCGTCGACCGCATAACACCCCAAGCGCAGGCTCTCCAGGCATCTGGAGCTTTGCGTTCCGTCGGAATTGAATCGCAAGGCCTGATGGTTCTGATTTGGAGAAGTGGGTCAGCAGTTGCTGGCAGCTGGTCCTCTTTGGCACTTCATAGAGCATCATTTTCCCTGACAGCGTTAAAGCGCCTTTGCACACCAAAACACAAACTCCACGACTGTATTACAGCATGAATGCAACTATTTAAAGCGACATCCGCCATTAAATCAACTATAATAAACAACTTAGCGATAGTGTCGCCGTTCAATTTTATTTACGATAGCTATATACTGTCGCCGTCCAATTAATTAATAAATTAATTCAACTCCAGAAATATTCTCATATTGAACGCAAGAATTTAAAATCGTTAAATTTTTGACGTTCAGCGCGTATGTTATTATGACACGGTGCGTCCATACGCCTTCTTTCATATCATGTCATATATCATATCATAAACACGCCCAAAACATTATTATGAATATAAATGCATTTTATTATCGCACTAAAACGCAGATAAAATGATAATAAGCATATCCAAATAAATCTGATGAATCCGGTTAATCGCAGATATTTGCATTATTTATCACCCACTAGTATAGGCTTTTATTCAAACGCGCAGCGTCGTGAAACACATCGACTGCAGTATAATAACAGGAGTTGGTGGGTTATGATGATGATTATGATGATGATGATGTACTTGCCTTATTGCTGTGAATATGATGCTGTGCTGTGAGCGTGTCTGTGTTCAGCTCTCTCTATGATCTCTGCTGCTCTTTGTGTTTCTCCGAACTAGTTTGAGCTGGTCGCATAGCTGTGCACTTACACTCACCCCCTCTCTCTCTCTCTCTCTCTCTCTCTCTCTCTCTCTCTCTCTCTCTATCTATCTCTATCATCTCTATTTATCTATTCTCTTTCCTGTTGCACAGTATACAAAATGTTTGCTGGTCAACATCTATAATGTAATGACATTTGTTGCAATTGCAGATACTTAAAGTTAATAAATTATCAAAATTATGCTTGTGGAAAGATATTTCTCTTATTTAATTGATCTTCTTTTTTTTTTTCTTTTTTTTGCTTTTACGTTTATTTCTTATTTTTGCCACCTTTTATACACATGGTTGCTGGAAATATTTTTTTTTTTTTTACAAATAATTATTTATTTTGCAATTATAAATAGCCCTACATTAAGCAAATAAATAAAGCAAATTATAATGATGCAAAATTATGATTTTGGAAAGACATTTCTCATTTTCAGTCATTTTTAAACTTGTCCTCATTTGTAAATCTCTTTGGATAAAAGCGTCTGCTAAATGATTAAATGTAAATATTTTTTCTTAATTTTTTTTGGGGGGGGGGGGGGGGTTACACATTTTATACACATATTGGTAAATATGTAAACAATGTATTTATTATATATCAATTATAAATGCATAAAACTCTCTCTTATTTAATAAATGTTTTTCTTATATTTGTCACATTTCATTTATGCAAAGTTACTTATGCTTGGTGTTATAAATAAATAAATAAATAAATAAATAAATAACATCTACTCTAATATAATCATATATATAATTTGTTTTTTAATATAATCTGTTTCCTGTTGTACAATAAGTCTATTTTATTTTGTTAGCTGATTATTTTATTTTGTTTTATTTTTTTATGACCCTGTCCCTTTAGAATATCTGAAACATTTTGAATTACTACTGTTCTGTATTGTTTCTTTTGCTACATTTTTATTATTATTTTTTTTAACTCTGTCCCTGTGTGTGTTTTTAAGTACTTTTAAGTACCATTGTGTTGGAATTATTCTATATAAATAATCCAGTCTGTCTGCATATTATTTTTTATGATTTCACCAATGATTCTCTGTTCAGATGAGTTTGCGTGAAATGTTTCTTTGACTAAAAATAAGCCGAGGTTAAACTGATTTTGATGTCCTTTCCCTATACTCCAGATATGGAGCTAGAGCAGGGGAGAGAAAACAATAAGCTTATCTCCGAAATGATAAATGAGTCACAAATGTCAACACATCCATCATTGCCGGTAACTCATTCAGACATAAAGACCTCCTAGGGAGAGGCAGAGTTCAACATTATACACAGTTTACCACCCGGCGCTCCAAGACCTGAAAAGACGCCATCGCTGTGCAATAAGAGAATGATGTATCACTACTTAATATATCAATAATCTCAGTCAATTAAACCTTATAATCAAAGCACACTCATTGCAATAACAAACACTTGTTTTTTTTTTTAAAGTCTTTATTTCCTTTTTCCCCGAGTAGACAGTAACAATCCAACCCCAAGAACAAATATATGACTTTTCCTCTAACAAAATTCTTATCTACTCTTATAAATAAAGCATTATCTAAGTTTATATCACATACAAATGAAAGACCTTTATATCAGAACAGATTGTTCACACATTTTTAAAATGTTTGACGGATTATATACATGTATCATCTATTTGGAATTGCATAGCAACTCATACAAAGCACTGACAAAATACATATTCTATCATAATGACATCTCACCACAAACACACTATGGCAACACAGTGTTGTCAAACGGCTGCTTTGTAAAAAGACCAGCTTTCCTGTCTCTTTTATTATTCAAGCATTTAGTCAATTGTACACATACATAAAGTGACCTGGTTGAATATACAAGAATTTAAACTTCGCAGACGATGATATAAATATATGGGTAACTCTGTTACCCAGCCATTTGTCACTGAAAATGTGATGTATCATCTAAAAACTCTACCAGAAGAATTTTCTGTGTACTTAACGTGCTCAATTTGGCCGGAAACTAAAACCAACAAGTTCAAGTTGCTGCATGACTTAACCTAAAATCACACTGGTGAGATAAAATGGTCATTTAAAAGTATAGCAGGTCAGTGCAAGCGATCTATGCTAAGAGATACGATCCCATTCCTGAAGGAAATTTCATTCATTTAGGCGAACATTTATGGTCATAAAATAACCAAAGGCAAATCTATTGACTAAGAAATGATTACAGTTTATAATATATTGTGAATAGAGAATTGATTTAATGCTATCTAAGCTAGTAATTAATGGAATGTTTATACGAAATTCAAGCATTTACCACAAAGAGAGAACTGGCCGTAAGCAACAGCTGAGGAAGCATTCTTAAACGCAGGAGGCTGTGAAAACAACGTCTATCTCGAATCAGAACAAACACGTGAAGTGGAAGCCAAGCTAAAGGAAGTTTCCAGTGGACTACGGTCACATAAAATCTGTAAAACGTTTAGATATGCAATTCAAACATTAATATTATGTAATCAGAAGCAGCAAAAACCTCTCCTGTTAATCTCTCATGAGGTTTGTCTGGTTTTTTATTTTTTATTTTTTATAGTAGTATAGTAGTAAAAGCCACTTTCATATATGGTATTTCAGCCCTGAAATTCCCCAAATTTTGCACATTGGGTCCTAAGGAGCAGAGCGGTGCGGTTTTGTGCAGCCCTGAAAGCTGGACGTGACGTAGCAAACTCGTGCATTCTGAAACATGACACAAACACTGTCTTTTTGGCATTACAATCAATACAGAGAGCAACAAACTAATTTCCGCACACATGCTGCCTCACAGAATCGCTAACGTGTGGCCGTACCGGATAAATCGGCCATGGGAGAGAGCAGATAAGACTCTGTGGTTTGGTGGCGGATGGAAAGGATGGTTCCGGAGGCCGGTCACACAGCCGTCTCATGGTCCTCCCTCTGGATCATCTGGTGGTGTTGTCGGTTTTCTAAGTATGCGGCCAACTCCATGTCTCCAGCTCTTTCTGCGTATATCTTTGGAGTTTCACCCTGCAGAATGACAGCAAGATATTTTTGTAATTAATTAGATTTGATTTTTATTTTTTTTGCAACTTTTTAGATATACTGATGCTTGCTGGAATTAATAAATAAATAAAATCTATAGTATAATATATATATATATATATATATATATATATATATATATATATATATTTGCAATTATAGACAAATAAAACAAACTTATTATGATGTGCAGGAATATAATATTAAAAAGACATTTATTTAATGCAATATTTTTTTCTTAGTTTTGCCACCTTTTATTTATACACATAATAAGTATGCTATAAATAAACAAGATTTACTATAATAAAATGACATTTTTACAATCATAGATAAAACAAATAAACTAAATTTTGCTAATGTAAGATACAGGAAAGACATTTTTTCTTATTTAATTCATCCTTTTTTCTTGTTTTTTCCACCTTTTATTGTAACGTATGATTGGTGGTATAAATAAAAACGAATAACTTAATCACACGTAATAGTAAATATATTAATAAAATAATAATACATGTTTAACGAAGTTTTAAAAAAATATGCTTATTTGAATATTGCAGGATCTGTGACATCACATGTCAGATACATTTGCATATGACCACCTCCACAGCAGCACATCGGCGAATAGTTATACACCATAGCACCATAAGCCCCGCCCACTGGCATTCAACGCATTATAATCAGTTATACTGTCTCCAGTATTCTTGACGTACTACTGAAAACAGAACAAATGGAAGAATAAATGGACGTTTGCTTTGAGACGTCCAGCTAGTTTCCATCTGTAGAGATTTCAAAAGATCCTCAGAGTCAGAAACAAGTGTATGATTTATTTTAATGATGTTCTGGAAAACGTCGGAAAATTATATGTTTACTCGGAGCATTTGACTGCAGATTGTTTTGTGAACGAGGCACAGTGTAGATGGAGAGTTCGAGAAACTTTTGTTGTGGAGGAAACAGCACTGATTAGTGGGAAACCGCTAACTATAATGGATCTAAGAGCAACTGCATCACAAACTATAATTAAACAATTTCATAATGCTTTTTGCTTTGTCTAAAAAAAAATTACATATTCATATGGATGCTGTTTCAAAACACTTATATGCAAGGGGGCGGTGATACTTTTTTAGGCAATGACATTAGCCAAAAAAAAACAAAAACATCATTAACTATAAGTGTTTAAATATCATCCAAGGAAATGTTAAGAAATAAGGTACAGGTATAAGGTCCATGTGAATGTTCTCACCCGTAGATCTGTCTTCATGAGGGACGCTCCGGCCTCCACCAGGTAATGGCAGATTGTTCTCTGGCACAACGCAGCTGCCTTATGCAGGACCGTCTCCCCTCTGAATAAAAAAACACAAAAAAACACCTCCTTAACCATGAATGTCAATCAAATCTAACTCGTTTATCCCTTTCACCACAAATTAAATGGAGTAAAAGATGCCTGGCGTGGCTCCAGCACTACTTACGTTGATTTCTCCGTCACATCAAGCATGCAAGCAGGAGCTGTTTACCAAAAAACAGTGAAAGATAATTAGAAATGAGATGCAAGTCAGAAGTCAAAAATCAAAAAAATTAAGCTCAACCTACTCACAATTATCAATGATGTACTTCACAATCTCTTTACTGCCTAAAACAACTGCATGATGGAGGAGGGTGCAGCCAAAACGGTCCTGGAGCAAGAGGTTGGCCCCGCCTTCATGCATCTGAACCAGCTGAGAACATGAACGACCAGAGAAGAGGTCCATGAGGTCTGGTAATGCAGAGCGCTAATGTATGATATTGCTGGAAAAGGTTATTTTATTAATACCTTTTCGAGGTTGCCAGACTTCACGGCTTCAAAGATCAAACTGATTGATTCTGAAAGACATTGAAAAAAATATAAGTGTTTTTCACTGTACCAACCGGCTCTAGGAAATTATAGAAAATGCATGAATATGTGATAATATACTTTATAAAATACTAATAATAATTGTATATTTATAATAGTTTATTTTATTAATAATATTTTTTCAAATAAATAAATTAATTAATTAATACAATTATATATCATATCTAAATATACTCTAAAAGAAATGGACAAATATGTGCACTTTTATTGTACTAAATTGGTATATTTTGTAATACATTTTAAAGTTGTATTTTTATAATAATAATATAAAAAGAGTTTATTGTATTTTATATATATATATATATATATACAATAAACGTTTTATATTAGTATTATAAAATATTTAAAATGTGTGTACCTTGATCACTGTCATTCCAGCCCGAATCTAACCTGTGAAATTAAAATGGAATATTAATACCACTATTCATAATCAAAACCAACTACATCTGTGTGTCTCACCAGCGATGATTATTAAATATTGTATGTACCTTGGAACATTCACTGAGTCCTCATCAAGTGTGTTTGAACGATTCAAATTCCTAATTTTTGCTCCCCTCCTTCAAGATGAAAGACATTGGGCAAAGACAAGCTTATGTAAGATATTCATTTGAAAATGGATATCTTCTGCCCCTCTCACTAACAAAAAAATGACATGGTTCAATGGTATATTTCAAGGTATATACCATGGTGTTATTGTGCCATTGTAGTGTACTTTTGTTGCAGATGGGCATTACAGAGCCCTAATTAAGCATCATGGGATGGATAACTTTGTTAGCTTAGTAATGCTATAAAAAGTCATAATCGTGTTGTCATGGAAACAATCAAAGCTTTGGACTGAAGGTCTGAATTAGACCACAAAGCACTCAGTTTGAGATGTACCTGCACAAGCCTGGCTTTGTGGGAGTCTCTGGATCGCTAGTTTGCAAGTGTGTGTCGCTATCCGTGCTCGTGCTTTCCATTTGGCCTTCAGCATGCGTCTGGTGAACCCTGCGAGAGCATGATGGGATGGACAAACAACAGAGAGGACGATGTGTTTACATGCTGTGGGGGGCGGGAAACTCATTGTTTGTGAGATGTGTATAATTTACTGTAACAGAACAACCGCTACAATGAGGTCTGACAGATGGGATGTGTTTTTTTCAGCGATCTGCTGTGCGTCAGGCAGGGGGAGGGTGAATGTAAACACAGATAAATGAGTTTTTAATAGCAGGGGCCTTTATGAGGGACTGTCCTGTCCTGGATGGACTCACATTTGAGTAATACACAGATTTGTGCTCGCTCACGGGAGACTTCGGCACAAAAATGTCGCTGTCTCTCACTCTCTCTGTCTCGCCATCAGATGTGCACGCAAATACACAGACAAAAAGACTTCCCCTGAGGGAATAGACTAGAGCTGAAGAGCAACTGTGTTTTTTTGTTTTTTTTCAAACAGGAAGGAACACATTCAGTTCAGTCTAGTGTTACGTATTTACTGCACACACACACAAGCTTCTCTAGATATGTATGTATTTGGGACATTCTAAAATTCATTTTTTTTACTTAAATTGTTATACTAATATAATTTATATGTCTTTATTATTGCTATAATATTATTTACAGGTATACATGTATTTATAATGTAATATTATAGTAATATTGTACATATAAAACACATAATATAAAATAAATATAATAATATAAAATATATTTACGTATATATATTCTAAAATAGATATAATAAAATGTTTTAATAATTAAATGTTTTAATAATAGTCTGGTGTATTAAGAGGATCATTTTTCATATAAATAAATAGTTACTATTTTTATAATAATATAAGTTAGATACAATAAAATATATTTTAATATTTAAATCATTTCATTTATATAATTTAAATATTAATTTATATACTTATAATAGTTTATTGTATTAATAGTAACAAAAAAGATACATATATATATATAATGGCAGTTAAAATGTTTAGTTAAATTATTATGTTAATATATTTAATACATAAAATACTAGATTTTATAATATATTTTGATATTTAAATAATTTAAGACACTTATTATAATAATTAATTTTATTAGAAATTTATATTTATAATAGTTTGTTGTATTATTATTAACTTTATTTCTAATAAATAAGTATTATATATGTTAAAATAATTATTTTTTTTGAATGTATTAAAAAAATTTTTTTTATTTCGTTCTTTTTTTTCTAGTGGTTTCAGACGTTTAGACCACACTATATTTATTACTGTATAACATTTTTTGGGGCTTCCTACACTGACAAAAAAGTGCTGAGATAGGACTACACTAATGGCATCAGATGGTAATATCATGGTACTGGGAAATTAGCATATTCATATACCATGCTTTTTCCATATTACAAGTCCAAAAAACAACATCACAATATTACCATGGTACTTTCTGGTGCTTTTTTGTAAGTGCATTCGCATCAGTTGTGCATAATAAAGAAAATTCTAATTATTATGGATTCATGCTAAACCTACATCAGTTTTGGCAAAATGAACAAGAAATTAATAAGTAAGATATTTTTTTAGTTCCTTAATGAGGGATTTGTGCACTTTTGCTGTCTTTCCGGGGATATTCTCCGAAATTTCATGCCCACAGGCGAAACTAAACCTGCCTACGCACGTACTCTGCTAGTCGACGGTGTTAAAATGATCTGCCAAAGTAAAAAGCAACATAAAATTGCACCTTGAGGCTGTGCAAAAGCTGTTTGCAGCCCTGACAACATGAGTTGATACAGTTTAACCACACATTTTGTCATCTGAAGTGACTCGTTTCAATCTACCTGCACAGTGGAGAAGCCCCGGCAGAGCAGGCAGGAAAAGCAAACTGGTCTGTGCTGTTGGAACATCCCCCAACAGTTTCCATCGCCCCCGGCATTCCGGGCGACGTGCCCACCGTCTCCTTGGTGACCAGCTCCGGGTCCAAGATGAAAAGCTCATCCTGAGAGATCTCCGTCACATAGTTTAGATGCTCCTGCAGAGATATGCAATGCTGTAGGGTAAAACAGCACAGTGTGACATGCAACACAGATGTAAAATGTCAAAGCTGCCTTTTGAAGGTACCTGACCGCGGTCTATTCTGTAGAAACGGTCTGCTGTAGTAGCTGTAAACAATCCAAAACCGGAAAAATCTGATTATGGGGTTTGCAAACATCACGCTTGAAAGTTTTGGAAATGTCAAATGCAATGAATCTCCCAAAAATGATTCAAGTTACGTATATATAATTATAACACTATTGTTTTAGATAAATTCTATGCTGTTTTTTTTCAAAATGAACTTGAAATGCTCTACTTACAATCCAGGAAGCACCATTTTGGTGAAAGCTTTGGCATGTGCAGTGTGTCTGTATCCACACCATCCCCCTCCTAAAGAGAGACAGAGAGAGGAAAAAATACACAGAGAAAGTGCAAGTGAAAAATGGATCCTGTCCAAAATGGCCTCACTGTGTGAGTTCAATTAGTCACAATGTGTTTTTCTGACTGTAATTGAACAGGAAGTCAACGTGCAATGGCTGTCACATGCTCAGTATAACATGTTTGTCATGAATAGTGGTAATTATAGTGGAAAGCGACTCTTAAAAGTAAAATAAATCATTTGTGTTTCAAAGAGGTGTTAATGTCACCACAGGAAATAGATTTTGAGCTAAATTAAATGAAAAATGTATTTTCTTTTCAAGAGGTAGCATTAACACAGAAGTATTGTTATTTAGCCAAGAATGACTTAAAGTCACCATTGTAACCCATTTTACTAGTTATCTGACTTATATATGATAGAAACAATATTTTCAACAACAACAAAAAAAATCTGTAGGACAGGATTTTATCTATTAGAAATTGTTTGGGTTGTTAAAAAGGGTGTTTCATGCCAAATGGGCGGAGTTGAAAATAAAAGGGCTTGATGATGTCACTGAAAAGGAAAGTTGTTTTAAAGGTGGAGCATGTTATTGTATTTTCATGAATGATTACAAAGCATGCACAGATGAATCGTTCACAATAAGACAAGTAACATTCATTAAGAAGGTAAATAGTCAATTCTGATTTCATGTTGACATCAAGCCAGACGTTGACAGTTCAGATCCTCCCCTTAACCTCTGCAAATGAGGAAGGAGGTT